>MU224370.1:823544-835027 GCA_018584345.1 Thuja plicata
ACAAATCCATCTTCCAGGTCAACCAAACAGTCCCAAAAAATGAAAACCAGGGTTTGCATAACCAGGCTATGGATAACCATGATTTGTTTCATTTTCCAATTCCCCAACCAAACGGGCCCTAAAAGATCCTCTCCTTTCCTTTTCCAATACGAAAACAAACAATTCTGCTGCCCGTAATCAACGCGGATTAAAAAATACAGAGACACGATAAATATGTCGAAGTTTTTTTGTTTTTTTTTTTCTGCCACCTTACTTTGTGGTGCCGTTAGAAGGTGGGACGCATGACGTGGGAGAAAAGGGGGCTCCAATTTTCTACGGCCTCACACTTTTAGCTTGCATACACCACCTATTTTATTCCACGCACCGACCGTATGATCGAACTCTGTGTAGGTACATATTCTTACTCTTCCTAGGATTCATATTCCCAGTTTGTGGCGGTGCAGGGATTCGATCGCGTGATGTCGGGGTGGAAGAGGAAACGTGAGGAGAATGTGGTGTTGTATGGCTTCCACACCTTCGGAGACCCGGGATGTCCTGCAGATTTTGACGCCCCCTTCCGACACAACATTCAACTTTTCTTCCACAACTTTGCTCACAATCACAACTTTCTTGTCGACGGAATGACTGTTCACTCCATTGCACTCAAGGTCGACGACACTTGTTTTATTTCCCTGTTCATCCTCGAGGAAATGGTGCACAATGCCCTTAGACCACACTGCAACTATTGCCGACGCGCAGGTAAATAGTCTAAAGATCTCATTTTTATTATTTACAGAGTAGTGTGAAGAAGGTTTTATTGTTTTCGCAAGTGTGATGGGATTCTTTGTTTTGCAGGGTGGAGCCGCCATTTGGTATCAAAATGTAGGTACCACTTTATCATACCTGCGCAGAGAAGCGATAACAACAATAATGGAGCACAACCCACGAGTGTTTTGGACATGCAAAGCCATCTGTTGCATGGGATGATTCACTCCAATGGTTTTGGGCATTTGCTGTGTATTAATGGGAGAGAGAAGGGGTCCAAGAATGCCTCCGGGAGAGAGATTATGGATCTCTGGGACCGGATTTGTGCCATGCTCAGAGCCAGGTTCAGTGATTATCTTGAATCAGATTCACATTATGGTTTTTTTGAGTCCACGTCTTTATAGTAATATTAATGGGAGGGTACATTGCACATTGTAGTAGAGGTTATAAAAAAAGTTCATCTTTTAATTAAAAATTAAGTTAAGGTTTTGTGTCATGCTCAAACCCTGGTGCTATCATTATCCTGAGTCTTGTTCTTAGTCTGGTTGAATTTAAGTTCAGAGCGGATCTCTCAATGACCCAATTTTGTAGGTAGATTCACAATACCGGTCAGTTCATGGGTTGATCATGGTAACATAGTCGTCATCTTTATGGTAATATCAATATTGTAAATGGGAAGGTGCATTGTACATAGGACGAGAGATTATGAGAGTGTTCATTCTGCAATTCAGAGTTAAAGTCCAGATCTTTTGATAACCATCGATTCCTTTCAGAGGAAAAAGAATAAAAAAATGCCAATGAGGAAGTAACTTAGTAAACAAGTCACCCACAAGAGTAGTAAGCTATGTATTGGTCATCTACTTACAATTAGAAATATCAGAAAATTCGGCAGCTAATTTTTTATTCTATCCAGTGTATTAAGGTATTAAGGTAGGGGGAATTTACTTCATGTGTTTGATTATTGTAAAACATTAGGTTAACTTACAGTAATGATAAGAGGGTTCATTGCACATTACACACGAGAGATTATAAATGCAACCTGTAACTAATTATAACTAAACTCTGAATTACTAGATCAACCATAATCAAAAAATAAAATATACTATGGAAATTAACGTAGTAAATAAGTTACCCGGAAGAGTAGTAAGCAATGTATTGGCCATCTAGGTACAGTTACAAATGCTAGAAAACTCGCAGCTAAATGTTTTTTTTTTCACCCAGCTTATTAAAGTAGGGGGGATTTAGTTCATGTGTTTTCTTACATTTGGTATATTTTGTTAATGTAAAACATCATATCATAGATATATTTATCATTAGCAGATTCATCGTAGATTACACAAGAGATTATAAAAAGTTAACCCTATATCTAACTCTGAATTATTAGATTAGCCATCTATTCCTCTTGTTAAAAAGAAAAGAAGCTAACAGAAAAGTTAACGTAGTAAGCAGGTCACCCACAAGAGTAGTAAGCTATTTATAGATCATCTAATTACGATTACAAACTCTAGAAAACTCGCAGAATTTATTTTTTTAAGAACCCAGCTTATTAAAGTAGAGGGAATTCAATTCGTGTGTTTTGTTAAGTTGGATTTATAAATATAAAATAGAAGTTTTGTTTTGTGTGCTAATGAGTTTACGTGGGACTTGGGCATGCAGGAAGGTGAGCGTGGAGGACGTGGCAAAGAAGAGAGGCATGGAACTGAGGGTGCTTCACAGCCTGGCCTATGGTGACACGTGGTTCGGCAGATGGGGATTCCAGGTGGGCCATGGCAACACTCATGAGAGCTTCTTGAAGGCCATGGAGGCGACACGTGGAATCCCATTGGCTACATTGCTCCACGACTCACTACGGATGGCCTCCATCGTGGCCACCTATCAAAGGCTCAGCTCCAACTCACTCTACACATTGGGCAACCTCATGAGCTTCATGATGGAGCTCAAGTCCAGCCTTCCTCACAATACTAAAACTATACCAATTATAGAAAAAGAAGAACTTTTAACGTCTACATCTATAAGACAAATGATGACGCCCTGCCGTTGGTCGCTGAAGAGAGTCGAACTGGCGACCAGCGTAGTAATAGAAGCTCTAAGGATGTGCGGCACAAACGGCTGGGTGCCACGTCAGCAAGTCAGGGACGTGGCACGTGGCCGAATCGGGGACACTGGTCTGCTGGACTTTGTGCTCAAGTCACTGGGGAACCGCATCGTAGGACGACACGTGGTACGCAGGGCACTGAATCCAGTGACTAAGATACTCGAGTACAGCTTGCAGGAGGTACAGTCAGCAGCTGCTGACGTGGACACCTTAACTAGAGATGCCTTGTGGAGGGATGTGGCATCCGTGTACAAATGTGTGACGGAAAAGAAGAGTCTAGTCAGCATGATTGTGGAGACAAAGCAAGTGGTAAAGGATTACATGGGTGAGCTGACGCGGAGGGGTTCGTCCAATCCCTGGGGTCTCGACGATGACGAGATGCTGAGAATCATGTGCACAGTCAGCCTCAGCGACCGACCTTTTGCTGAGTCAGCGCCGCCAGACTTACTTGTCATGCCACCTTATTCCACAATCGGAGAGCTGAAGAAAGAAGCGGAGAGAGCCCTGAGGGAGACCTACTATGTGACACGTCACTTCCATGTGGAATCTCTCGCTGATCTGGAGGGCAACGACGACGATCTGCTGTTCGGGCTTATAGAGTCGGGTTCCTGCGTGGCAGTGAAAGGCAACGGTATCGACATGTCCCCGGAGTTCAGGTACCAAGGTGGCGTTGACACGTGTACTGTTGATTGCTTATGTGGCACCCACGATGACAACAGAGTGATTGCCTGCGATGCCTGTGGGTTGTGGCAACATGCACGCTGCGCTGGAATTGCTGTCGTGGACTCCGTTCCCGATCTGTTCCTGTGCAAACGCTGTGCTGTTGGGCTGGTTGGAGCACTGGTGTAATGAGTATGACTGTATATTTTGCTCACTGTTATGGAATTATGTGCTCTGTATATATACTATACATGCATATTAAGCCCTCCCATTTAAATAAGGAGTGGAGTGTGGTGTAAGAAAGGTCTGAATAAAATAGTCGGTGAAGGTATGAAAAGTTGGCCGGGTACACCCAGCATTTCAACGGTTAGGTGGAGTGATAAAGTATTTTATCACATTCACGCCTTTCGCCTTTCGCCTTAGATATGTTAATTAGCCGTTGCTGATTTTTTCCAGATCCTCGTTTCTTAACATATATGATTGGAAACGCTTCATTGCAACGCTCACACAGAATGGGAGGCGCTTATATAATGCTGGTAACTCTGGATTTTGTCGTTGAAATATAACATTTGGTGAAAATTAGCATGTAAAACGATGTTATTTAAGGATATTATATGCAAGGGACTTTGTGTATTTCGTTTTAGGAATAAGGGTGAAGAATAATTTTGATATTATTTAGTGTACATTTGTGTTGACAAGTAGAGATAAGTGAATATTTTAATATGTCAGTGGTATTAGATCTTTGATATTCAATTGTTTTAGATTTTGTATAAGGAAAAGTAGTTCATTATGGGTTGATTTTATATTCGAGTCAATTTCATGCTGTATGGATCTAATATAAGATGCACAATTTTGATTTGGTGCAATATAACTTTTGGTCATCTAATTCACTTTAAACTATATTTTTTCGTTAATTGTCAAGGATTGACAATATTTAAAATGTAAACATTAGGAAAATCAATAAATTACAATGGTCAATTTCTCTTAGATCAATATGTTGGTGCTCAAAACTGTATGAATTCCAACAACACTTAAAATAAACTTTGATAACTAACTTTGGCAAAAGCAAGGTAGGCTATAATCATTTCAAAATTATCATTAAAGTATGAGTAGTCCTATCAAACTAGTAAGAGTAGAATAGCTCTTCTACTCTTTTAGCTCTGTAGGGTTAAGGTGGGTACATTTCTTGATATCTTGTTAGCATAATATTTTTTGGGTTGCATTGCTTAGTCATAACTTCTGCACAAGGATCATACTTCAAAAGACCATCACAACATATCTCTTATGTTAGCTTATCAATCTTATAGCCCGTAAATCTCTAAATTGGCAAACTACTAGTATCAAGCTACAATATATCCCAAAAACCATATTCATATCCATACAATGTAAATCTACTCATCATTCCATACTTCAAATGTAGCCAAAAAATTTAGAACATGCATAACTCTATAAAGATGACTGATTACTGCAAGTTCTCAAAGGACTTAAAGCAAAAGTAGCCAGTACTAATTTTGTGAAGACTAGTAAGATATACTTAGTATAAATAATTTATGAGAACAAAATGCAGTAGTAAATCAAATATTTGGTCAAATAGCCAAAAAGATTATTGGTGTCTTAATTCTTAGGTAACAAAGCCAAAACCTAAAGTAGTAAATAAACACATATAAATTAGCTAACAATAGATAGTCAAAACTACATATGTACATCCCATCAATCTAGCTATAACTTCGCTAAAATGCTTGATATGAAAATGCTCAAGGAACTTTACATGACCAAACATTCTTCGGTATTAATCTATAAATGTACAAATTCCATATAATATTTAATAGAATATTTTATAACTTTTATGATGAAATTTACTAACAAAAATATCAACAGACTAATAAATGTAGTACCAAAGATTTGTCTTGAATCCTCTAAAATTAATTCATAGAAAGAATCATCAAGATCTTAGGAAGGCTTTTACTTTCAAGTATCTTACCTAAATCATATTTAGTATGTAAGATAAATTTATGTTTTAATCCAACACTTATTTAAATCATTTTTAGTTTTCTATTAAGAAATGTATTCTTTTTTATCACATTCTTGCACCTTACAGTACCATGTGCAATCTCCACTTTCTACCCCCTTTCTCCTCCCTTTTTAAGCTAGTATTGGTCTACAACTAACCATTTTTCTCCTTGAGCTCCCTAACATCATAATGATAGATCATGTCTAGTGTGGTTAAAATCGTCAATTAAAAAAAATATCACACAATCAAATTTGTGTATTGTGATTATTATAACCACAAGAGATATTATAGGGATATAATTTTATCATGCACATAAGAGTTATTGTTTTTAGGATTTAGATACCATCGAACTAGCGAATCCTCAATTCATTTTTTCTCCTAATATTATCTACAATCTACCCATAAGGGATGAAACTATTTAGCTAAAGGTAATGAAAGAGCTCATGTCAAGACGAAGTTAGAGTTACTCTTAGCACTTTAGGGAAAGGACAAAATAGCTAGGTGTCCCCTTTAGAATTTTTCTATTTTCAAAATTTTGCGCAAATTTAAGTGGATTTGAGTGCATATATGACAATTATGACAAATGTCATACATTATTATGAGTGCATTTATCATAAAAGATTTATATCTTGGTCTAGTTGGGTGAGATGCCTTATAACAGTTGTAAGAGTATCAATGTATGAATGCAAGAAGGTAAGCATCATATTTTTTTGAGTGTTTTTTCTCCTTGCTTTATTATGATGCCATAGTGACATTCACTCCAAGGAGTTTCTATAAATTGATTCCTTGAGCTAGTGAAAAATATCAAATTTTGTTCAATTGTGCAAGTGACTAGATGTTATTTAATTCATCAAAGTTATTTAGAGAAGTTTATTGTTATTATAATATTTCTTGATTAGTAATATACTTGACTCTCTTTCTGTGGTAGAGCTTTTTTGCGTAGGGGTTTCTCCACGTATATTTGGTGTTAACTATGTTATGGTTCTCTCTTTATTTATTTGATTCTAAAATCACATTTTTAAGGTTTAATATTTAAAATTCAAATTTGCAAGAACTTTTATAAGTTTATAATGCAAGTTTACTTCACCTTGTTAATTTAAAAGTGTTAGTATATGACCATTAACCACAAAAGTTATTGTTGCAATAAGATTTTTATAAATCCCTCTCATTTAAACAAATTGTTTTCTATACTCTTCATCTATATATTCTCCTTCATTTTCAATTGTAGAAGCTAATGGTTGTACATCAATTAAATTAAATTAGACTCGACAAATTATAGTTTTCTTTTGACTTGTGTTTCTAGTTTTTAGTTTGTAAATATATATTTATTTCTTAATTATTTTTATACTATAGTGTATGATATTTTTTAACCTTGGGATGTCAAGACCCTAAAGAGAAAATGTACCTTGCACTACCTCACTTCTACTAGTGCTCTATTGAGCTAGGGAGATAAACAAATGATGGGTCTTACAACTAGATACAATAACCAAAATGTTGAAATAAATGAGAAATACACATAGATAAAGAAAAAAGGGTAAAATTCTCTTGTTTACTATGTCTCTGGAGAAAATGATCAAAATAGTAAGAGGCGGTTGGAAGACTCCCTTCCTTCTATTGATAGAGAGAGTAGACCATCTTTTCCTTAAAATCTACAAAAATATTTAGCACTACTCAACTTGGACATAGAAAGACCTAATGATTTATTAGATGTGGCTAGGAATATGGTGGTGTCCAATTTTAGAATGTAGAGGTTCTTCTTCCATGGGTTGAATTAAATGAGTATTAAAATCCAAGCTTTGAAAAACAATTTTGAAAACTCTCAATCTTAGGGTGACTTGTGGATTGAGAAGGATGGTAAAAATGTTGTGGTCTCCCTTTGAAAGGAAATCAAGGACATTGAACATACTTTGATGGTATAATTTACCACTTAGAAACCATCTAGATGAGGATTAATGACAATTTTATCACCTTATTCAACTTTAGCTACAAGGTGATTAAGAGTAGTGCAAATAGTATTAAGGTAATGAATGAGAAGTTCAAGAAAATGCAGGAAGCTACAAAGAATTGGTTGATCTTGAAGCTTCATAAAAAGACAAACCTATACTTCAGGAGGATGAATAAGGACCAAGTACCTATACAAGAACTCACCTTAGGAGAGAAGCTAAATAATCAAATTAGGACTTGAAGGATATGAAAAATCTCTCCACGTGGACATCTCGCAACTTGAATCTAACGATGTTGAGGCCCTAAACAACATGAATATTTATTTTCTATCTTGTTGTTTTATTTCTTTTTGCTATAGGTTGGCTTCCAGTATTTTGATTGTTCACTAATGGCAACAATTTGTAAATAGGATTTCAGGTCCCTTCAAAACTTGTTTGACCCTTAATCAAAAATATTAATTCTTCATCATTATTTCCAAAATTGAATACACTTATATCCTTATTTAATATTTAAATTAACCAAATACTTTGTGGTATTAAATAAGCCCTTGCACATATACAACCCTTCAACAAATTCCTTGTGCAAATTTAAGTTTTTGAAGATGACCTGATATGCAAGTATAGATGAGTGGTATTTCTAGTAAGTGTATACCAGCATTATAAAATGATATGGAATATGTTGATTTACTTGATTGCATAAGAAATTAGTACGGTCATGAATGGTCATAATTTTCTGTATATATGAAATGGTGAGCAAAGCTGGGATGTAGATCACTCACCAAGTTCCCTTAATACCTTAGGAATACAAGACCTCCTACAAAGGAATATGATTAGCACAACCAAGAAAGTAAGGGTGCCAATACGTGATCAACATGATGTAGGGTTTTGGAATTCAAAAAATGGGTATAATATGATATTGGTAATAGAAGAAATAAAGTGTATGATAGCAGATCTGATCTAGATGAAAGTAAGTGAAAGGGAGAAAGAATAAGAACAAGTTCACCTTGAAAGTGAAATAAGAGGAAGGGTTCTTTGAAGCTGGATTTGATTGTCGCCGGAATGTCCAAATCTGGTGTAACTCTGGATCTGGATTTCTAGGACTTGTAGTTGTTTGTAGTGCAAATTTTAGTCAAAAAGTGAAGGAACAATTCAAGATTCTAGGTACAAGTTGATAGGTCGACTTGTTCTCGACTTCTCCGAATCTGATAAAAAATTCCAAGGATCTATGACTGTGTTTGTACCTTCCAAATCTAAACTTGTAGTCCTGTAACCTATTTATGTGCACAAAAAAGAAGGGGAAGAAGGTTGAAGGGATGGGTTTGCTTTAGTCAAAGCCCTATATAGGAATCAACCTTGAAATGAAATGAAATAGATGAAAAGTGTTTTGTCATGTAACAAAGGCTAGATGGATAAGTGCACCAAGATAGTGTGCAAAAAAGTGGCCACCCACTCAAAAAAATAGCAAAACACCCTTAACACAATCGGCTTAATTTAAGTTCAAATAACCCAATCATGCTTAGGTTTGGTAAATTCCTAAGCCAAGAAAAATGTTAGTTAATAGGCTTGGATAACAAGGTTGAGGCTTGGGAGCTTCATTTCCCTCCATTTTCCTCCTTTTTCACATGTTTTGTTCTTCAAAATAGATTTCTCAACTTCTTCATCATCAGGTTTACAAATCATCAATTGGGTATTTGTAAAAGTACCACCATATTTTCACACGTCGTCTGAGATTTCTATCCATATTTTTTTTTGTATTTCTGGACAACATTAACATATTATAGTTTAATTTTTTTATCAGTGTCTCTATAGTTCTCAGAGTCATATGTGTACCATTTTTTTAATACCTTTTGATCTACTTGACCAAATTTCAAAAAAATTATATATTGTTGTTGTGCACTTGATTCTTTACACTTTTTAAAAAAAAAATTGCATTTTTTATTATGTTGGTGCAAGTTATATTTCATGCACAAACAGTTATTAATTTTCAGGATATGCACACTTCAAAAAATCATTAAAAAAAAAACTCAACAGAAAATTATAAAAAATAGACAACTTCTAGCTCTCACTCTTAACTATCTTTCTATCAAAGGATTTTTTAAAATACTAAATCTAACTATGACTTTTTGATGTTCATGCCAGACACTATGTTATATTTTTCTAAAAAATTCAAAAATAGTATTATGTGCACATAGGATTTGACCCTCTTAATCTTATCTATTTTTAAAAAACTTTAGTAGTTTAGAAACTAGATTAAAATTACTAAAATTCTTGTTTATTTTACATCTTATGATCTTGAGTGCATGACTCTCAAATTTCTCTTCCAAGTTCAGGTTTACCTAATTTTTTTATTAAAAAAAAAGTGGCCACTTATACCCCCTTTTTTGCACACCATCTTGGTGCACTTACCTAGATCTAGATAATGAAGTGTATCATACCATGTAGATGCAATTACATCTTAATATGTGATCAATTATGGTGATGCAATAGCTTTGAATAAACATAAAAACCCCAAAAAGAAATCATGTAAGACAAAAATGCATGTAGTAGATGTTGTAATTCGCCACAATGTTTGAGTGGAGAAGAGAACAAGAAAGCTTGGTGAATGAATGGATGAAAATGAGGAGAGATTTCATTTTATACTCATTTCGGGGCCCAAATCAGATCCAAGTTGACCACAAATATCAACCTCGGAGGAAAATCTCGACATCGGCCACTGGGCCAAATCTGGGCTCAAAAACCCAGGAACAAGTCGACCAGTCAACTTGTTCCAAGTAAAATCACCTCAAATGTTAGTGGGATGTCAGGGAATGTGAGAAGGGGAAAAGAGATAAAATGCATGTTGCGAAGATGTTGGTACAGACTCTGAAATCTGAAAATAAATGCATGGGACCTAGGTAAGGAGATGAATTATGAGATTGGATGGAAAATGCAAAAATTGTGCCTAGGAGAGAGATCCAACCTCTATTTTAAGCAAGATTGAAGGAAGACGAAGACTCGTATTGGAATTAAGTATGCATTTAAGTGCAACATGAGGTCCTACATAGAAAACACACTAAAGTAGGCACAAAATGGTCCCAAATTGATAACAAATTAAATGTTTACTTTTTAGGATGATACATTTAGCCCCCACTTTAGCGGGAGTATGAGACAAGATCATACTCAAGGTAAGGTCGAACGAGATAAAAGAAAGAAAGAATGATGAGAGAGAGATGATATGGCTGAATTGAAAAGAGGTAAGAAAACACTAAGTTTAAGGATGTAAGCCCCCAAACAAAGGATATTCTCTCCACATCCATGCGCAAGGGCACAAAAACAAAGTAAAAGAAAAGGAAAAACAAAGAGAAAAGACACAACACACAAGAGGGGTTATTATTAAAAAAAAATCTAAATCAACTAGTGAAGGAGACCTTGATAAAAAGTGTCTCATCCACTAATATTATATTTGAAAGCTATTGAAAAAGCATAAGTGATCACATAGAAAGGGCAAGGGCATCACCAAAGATAATACCAATTCCATGATCTAACCCACTAGCATAGCCATGAGAGCATAGAGAGAAAGAGAGACCATGAATCTGATAGGCTAGCAAGTTGTTCTATGACAAGTGATCCATGGAAAGAGAGGAGAGGAAGGGTAATTGATGGTCTAGCAAGATGTATTATGATAGTCAACTTTACCTTGAAAAATTTACGAATAAGAGCTTCTTGAGAGATGTTTTGTGCACAAAGGCGCCTTAAAATATTTTGCGCATAAGGTCGGCTTGAAAAATGTTTTGCGCACAAGGGAAGATTAGGAATTTTTTGCGCACAATCACTAATACATTAGGGGTCAATTTGCGACGCCCATTTGCGATGGCAGGCAAATGTTGCATGTTTTTGGCCTTTTTTTTTCAATTGTTCCCCGATAACGTCGCAATTGCGACGTATTGGAAAGTATATGTCGCAATTGCGACGCCACCGGGATATAATTGAAAAAAAAAACATTTGGCGCATTTTGTTAACTATACATATAAATCATCTACGGTCGTCGCCT
>MU224371.1:0-29536 GCA_018584345.1 Thuja plicata
ATTTCGACCAACTATGTGTTGGTCAAAATTGCGACCAACACGGGCATAAAAGTAAAAAAAAAAAAAAGTTTTCCTTTGTAATGCGACCAACCTAAACTTTTTTATGATATGGTCGAAATGTTAGGTCGAAATTTAAGGTGAAATGTACTAGTGACGCCCTCAACCACAATTGATCTGGAGTCCTCTCTGTCCTCTGTGCCAAGCAAGCTGACTAGGAGAAAGAAGCAAATCTTCTCTAGCCACCCATCATCAAGGACAACTCAAAGAAAAGCACAAAATACTCAAGCACCTCCTGACGTAGGATTCAGACCTAGTTTGGAAGTATTGAGATCTAGAATTTTTTATGAAGGAAGATTAGATTCACTTGCAAAATTCTATGACAAGTATTGAGAAATTGATAAAATTGAAATACACTCTATGATTATCACTCAAATGATTAAGTTCAAAAGGCCAGTTTTGGAACTTAAGACAGTCATTCAAGACAAAGTATGGAACATACTTGAAACATTGAAGACACAAGCCTTAGAAGAGGATATGAGAATCAGGGAAGAAACATTAGAGAATCTTCTTATTATTTGTTCACATGATGAGAAAGTGATACTGTTAGATCTGGTAAAACCTCATTTGAGATCTAAGACAAGAACTCTACAGATTATGAATAAAGAGTATGTGTTAGTTAGAAAGGAGACTAAGAAAGAATTTGAGAAAGTGTTTTTAGAAAGACACGTGTATCCCTCAATGGTGCCTACAAACAAAGCTACTTCTATTCCCTCCATGCATGAAAAATAATCAGAGACTCCTAATGTGCCTAGTACAGGTCCACAGGATTTTGCACCTAAAGCTTCAACACCCCCTGATATAGTTAAAGATACAGATGAAACTATTATGGTAAATGATGTAGAAATAACCATGTCAGCATCAGATAATGATTTGGAGAAGTTTGAAGAAGCCTTTGTGAGCACTAAAGAAGCTGAGATTATGTGCAGTGATAAAACATCTTTATAGCAAGAAGTCCCAACTAAAGATACAATAGATAAGAGACAAAATAAAGAGGATGAACCTAATGACCCACCCTCTGTTGAGATCCTAGTAAAAATTGAATATATGGATGTGAGTCAGAATGCAATATTTACTCCTTCCAAGCCATCAATATTATTGTTGTTAAGTTTTACCCCTGATACATCAAGCCTAGATGCATGGGGAGAAGACGATCTGATCAAAATAAGTGTATTGGCTATGGAGAAAGAAAAAGAGAAGCAAGTAATGAGAAATCCTCTCTTTCTTGAATCAGACAAGAAATTGGCAAATATTCAGTCAATTGATGATGTCAATAGTATTCTATCAAGCTTTAAAGAAAACTTTAAAAGTCTAGTAGACTCGGCAACAAAAATTGTAGAAGACAAGTATAATAAGAAAAGGTTGGATGAGATAATAAAGAATTTCTTATTAGATCTTAGTTCACTAAATATTGTTCAAGCATTTCTGAAAGAGTTAGTAGCTAAAGGCAGAAAGTTGATAGAAAACTGCATGGACAAAAACAAACTCACTTTAGATTACAACAAGAAGATTGAGGAAGCAGAAAACTTGATTGAAGCAGTAAGTAAATTAGTTGAAGACCCTTCTCAAGCCATAAATGTTGGAAAAAACATTTATCAAGGGCAATTAGACAAGATAGAGAAAGCGAAGATGGAAATTGGAAAGATAAGGACGAGGCAAACACAGCTAAGAAATGCACTTGCGCCCTCCTTAGACATACTGAATCAGAATATCAGGATTATTGATGCCACCATTACTACATATGATCAAGGCCCCTACATGGATCTGGTAAAGATGGAGAAACTCACCTATGCACTATGCACCCATCTTTAGACTGTAGATGCACTCCAAGTGTTTTGGCAGCAAGAAGTCAAAAACCTTCAGATTGCATATCCAGATGTATACTCTGTGTAAGTACTTAGAAATTTTTCCTTTTTGAAATCTTTTTTAATTAATGTCAAAGGGGGAGTATAGTATATAAAGGAAGTATAGTGTATATAGCTAAAGATATAATGAACAGTTTGAGGAAATTATACAATTATAATTGTAGTATTTTGTTTCAAGTCAAAGTTTAGTAACTTGGCCACATTCCTTTGTTTCCATTAATGAAAAAGGGCGAGATCATAGGAAAGTTAACTTCACTATGATTATATGACTATTTTTTTGTTTTCATTATGGCAACAAAGCCATATGGAGTTTTGACAGTCAGATCATAAACTTTGAAGATCAAAATTTTCTTAGTATAGAAGACAAAGCAGACAGAGATACACTGTTGATCAGAGCACCAGCGCAAGTGCGTACAATTGAGTTATGGTATGCACCTTTGGACATAAGATTTTTGATATTTTTTTATGCTTATTCTAAACACACATGCTCATATATGACAGGTTAGAGAAGTTACAACAAGTCTAAGTGTCTCTAGCAGTTTAGCGAACAAAGCATGGAGCCGACTACAATTTTTTATTAGCGTGTAATAAATAATTTTGTAATGGCTGTGTGCCTATCATAATATGTTTGTAATAATGTAATTATCATTCATGTAAACACTCTTGAGCCAATTAATTTGGAAGCATTGTGTATGTTATTTTTAGGCCGACTTAGTCTTAGTTTCAGTTGCGTCTATTAAGGCATGTATTTATACTTGACATGCAATTTTGTAAGAAGTGGTCGAATGAATGAAAGAGAAGAAGATATATATAGAAGAGAAGTATGTATTCAATCAGTATGATATAAATATCTATAATATGTTAGAGCATCAACACACAAATGGAACTGATCAGACAATAGTGTCATAGCAGTAGTTCACCTTTCAGATATTGTGAGTATTTGTTTCCATGAGGTTGTAGCCTTCTTCTTATTGAGAAGTGAGCTTTGGCAGTGTGCCATCCACCTTTAATAGGGTTTGTAAAGACTCCTAACAGAGTCATTGTACTTAGCATTGTAATGACTACTCCTAACAGGGTAAAGGAACTCTAACAAGTTCATAAGACTAGTGCAATCTTTTGTGGGTACTAATTCCCACAGGGGTTTTCCTCTCTCCCAGGTTTCCCCGTAAACATATCTTGTGTTATGTGTTATGGTTTATATGCTTTCTTATCAGTTCAATTATCTATTTTATTGGGCTAATTTTTAAGTTTCTGAATAATTATAAATTGTTGAACACTGATTCACCCCCCACCTCTCAGTGTTCCCATGCCTAATAGTCAAAGGTCGGACCCTGTTAGGAGTATTTTACAAATAACCCTTTTAGGGGTGAGGACACACTATCTAAGAGCACAATGATCAAATGGTGAAGGTTGTAACCTTCTCCACAACAAATATACACTATATCTGATAATGAGCTATGAATTAAACCTGCTACCTTGATCAGTTACAGTGAATTGTATACTCTCTCTTCTTCTTAACATAGATCTTCAACTGATGAATGATGTAGCTTTACTGACTCAACACATCAAACATTTTTCTCTGCTCTATATTCTTCTATATCCCATTCTTTTAACTTTTTTATCACAATTGATCTACTATAAGTATCTTCCTCCAAATATAATGTCAAGTCGGCTCTTAATAAACAATCTCCTGAAACTGTAACTGGAAAACATATCATCGTAACTAAGCTTCAACTACACAACTGAATATGTTTCTATGAAAGTAGTTTCAGGAGATTGTTTATTAAGATAAATCCATGGTTCAAAATTTTCCAAATCATTGAAAATCTTTCCCAATTGGTTAGGAGATACTTGTATTAGGGAGTCATCCTCATCATGAGAAGTGTGTGAATAATTGTTCTCAACAATGTTAGGTATTTCATTGGTAGGCATAAATCTCAACCTAAATTCCCATGGAAAATGCTAGTTGACTTGGGCTATATATCGTTAGTATTTAAACATTAGGAAGCCATAAGTCTATAACTTCTTCTTATCATGATACTAGATGTAGGGATTAAGCTAAAGAAGAAAGAGGTGTCTAAACAATACAAAATATTAATAAATTGACCATTTAAACATTGAATAAAATAAAAAATGATAGATATATTATTGAAATTCATATCAATAAGATCTATTCATCCAAAAAATAATTAAGAAAAATGTAAGATATGTTGGGTTCACCAAAATGTAATGTGGGTGGGGAATAGGTGAGAGCTAGTCTATGCATACAAACTAGGATTTTAAGACCTATCTCCCAATTGGAATTACATTGGAAGGAGAATAATCCACTTAGCCCAAGATCACTAGATAGGAGGTGAATTCAATGATCCTTCATGGGAAGTTGGAAGATGACAATGAAGTAGAGAACTGGCAGATGAATTTAAGAAAAATATTTAGGAAGTATAGATTGTAAACAACTTGCAGAATGAATTTTGGACAAAAGTAGAGGGACTTGGTTGGGTAACCTTCTCCCAAGACTCAGTTAGTTAGGGCAACCCACTCCTGATTGTTTTAGATGTAATTATATGTAGACTGTAAATCTTTGAATTCTTGATCTATATATCTTCTCGTGTGTCTTCCACCTATTCCTATAGATAGAATAGAAATAAAATTTTGGGAAGAAAGGGGTTAGCCTAGGTCAAACCTTAGTTCTAGAATTAACCATGAAATTGAAATATAATTACAATAAAAATAAAAGTGTTTTGTTAAGTAGCATAGGCTAGATCTAAAGTCAAAATGTTGTATACCTTAATAGGCCTTCTTTGTATCAAAATGCTCATGAAGATGTGTTGATATTGAATTTGTAGAGTTGACTTTAGGAAAAGAAGATAACAAATGGCATCATGAATGCATAGATCTAAAACTTACTCCTTCTCTTCAATGCCTTGGATGTTTCATCTCTTGATCTTGAGGACTTGAATGCTTGAAGGAGAAATTGAGATGGTGGATTCCTTTCAAAATAAAGGAGGATAACTCATTTTTATACCTCATCAAGCATTTTGAAGTGTTGATTTTGGAGCAATCTGACACAAATTAAAATTCCTGCTTCTATAAGTTAACTATTAAGTAGTTTAAATTTGGGCCCAAATAGGTAGGATTGGATCACCTGAGGTGACTTTCTCCCCCCAATGCAGGCTCAAATTGGGACCTAAGGTCTAAAATTAGAGGATGCTATAATTAAATTCGAGATTGAGATGGACCAAACATATCGGGCATAAGAGGCTAAGAACACCAAAATAGGACCTAGGTGAGAAAGAAATTGTATAGGGATGCAATTTATGATGCTACACTTTATTTCCTAAGGGCCCAAATACATTTAAGATGGAATTTGGTTTCACATTTCTTAAATGGAAAGATGCTCAAATGGACCAAGGTTCCAACTATCCATAAACATCCTGATAGTTTTTGGGATAATCTAATTGCTAGAAGAAAGAGTAGAAAATATCTAACCAAACATCCTAAGCATAAGAAAAACGGGCAAAGATATGATTCACACTTTCTAAATTTTCACAGCATAAGGAACATTTGTTAACAAAAATAAACACCCTCTTATTTAGATTATCAATGGAAAGGATATTGTTGTGGGTACTAACCCACCAAAAATAGTTTGTATTAGGTATTAGCTTGGTTATCCACACTTGGTTCCAATAGAAAGAATCTTAAATATGATTCTCCGTAGAGAAGTAAGAAAATTTGATAAAGAAAGACCCAAAGGTTGATGTCTCCAAATCTGCTCATCCTCCCTATTTATAGAGAAGAGGCTACGATCATCAATTGAGTATTGTAAAAGGATAATTGCATCCTCCATTCTTCGGATATCAATATCTCTAATTCTCCTTACTTCAATTGCATTATGAAGTTTTCCCACATTGTATTATTTTGATTCCAGTAAATATAGTTATTGAGGAAGATTTCATTCTTTCAAATCAAATTTTTTTTGATTTAGTAAAATTTATTTAGTGCTAAAAGACTAACATCCTTTATTCCAGATATCATTCCATAATCTAGTTTTTTACCATCTCCAACAAACTTCTTTCCACCCCTTCTTTTAATATTTATTATTTTTAATAAGTTATTCCAAATAGAAAATTTGACAAAGAAAGACCCAAAGGTTGATGTATCCAAATCCACTCATCCTCCCTATTAATAGAGAAGTGGATACAATCATCAATTGAGTGTTGTGAAAGGATAATTGCATCCTCCATTCTTTGGATATCAATATCTCTGTTTCCCCTGACATCAACAATTGCATTATGAATTTTTCTCATATTGTATTATTCCAATTCTAGTAAATGTAGTTATTGAGGAAGATGTCATTCTTTCAAATCAAATGCTCTTTGATTAAGTAAAATTTATTAGTGCTAAAAGAGTGGCATCCTTTATTCTAGACATCATTCAAAAATCTAGTTTTTTACCAACTCCAACAATCTTCTTTCCTCCCCCTTTTTTTAATATTTCTTATTTGTAATAATTTATTCCAAAAAGGATATCCACTTGGAAGGTTTGAATCATATATTAATAGTCCAGAAGACTCATTATTCAGGAATTTAGTCTTTATAATATTGACCCAATCTTTAACAACTTTGATAAATTTCTTACCTAATTCAGCAAGAAGAGCCTTATTAAATAGTTTTATTTTTCTAGTCCTTAAACCCCCCTGCTTATTTAGTCTAGAGACATTATCCCAACTAAAAAGTGTAATTCTAATATTTTCTTTAGTTCTCATCCATAGAAATTTCCTCTAAACTTTATCTATCTTTTAAGCAATGTCAGTTGGAATTTTAAAGAGAGGTAATAACCTAGAATGTTCAGTAAACAAGACTTGAGGAACTACACTTTCCTAGCTTGACTTAGCCATTTGGACTTGGAAGGTTTGAATCATATATGAATAGTCCAGAAGACTCATTATTCAGGAATTTAGTATTTATAATATTGACCCAATCTTTAACAACTTTGATAAATTGCATACCTAATTCAGCAAGAAGAGTCTTATTAAATAGTTTCTTTTTTCTAATCCCCAAACCCCCCTGCTTCTTTGGTCTAGAGACATTATCCCAACTAACAAAAGCAATTATAGCATTTTATTTAGTTCTCATCCATATAAATTTCCTCTAAATTTTATCTATCTTTTAAGAAATGTCAGTTGGAATTTTAAAGAGAGGTAATAAACTAGAATGTTCAATAAACAAGCTTTCAGGAACTACACTTTCCCAGCTTGACTTATGCATTTGTTTTTTCTAAAAGAATTCCATCAAATTATTCTAGAAGTTGTTGCTAGGAAAATTGGAAGTTAGAGGAAGCCCTAGGTAAGAAACAAGGAGAACAACATAGGAACACCCCAAGATATTAGTAATTTTGTCTTGTAGAGGAGAGTCAACATTGAAGAAGTAGATTTTACTCTTCTGGTAATTTATATGCTAACCTGATATTAGAGAAAAATTAGTCAAAAGTTATTTCCATCGTTTAGATTCAAAGAGGTCTTCCCAAAGATGATGGTACTGTCAAATAATTACTAATGGGAGGAAGGAGACAACAAGGAAGCAACTTTGACCCCTTTGAGAAGTTTTAAATCAAGATACTTGTGAATATTTTTGCCAAGAAGCTTAGCAATAATAATGAACAAGTATGGAGATAAGTGATCCCCTTATCTTATCCCCTAGCCACAAGAGAAGTAACCTTTAGGGGAGTCATTAACTAGCACACAACAAGAAGGGGAATTTATACATCCAATGACCATTTTAATAAACCTTCCCTTAAAGTCATACTTCTTGAGAACCTCAATTATAAATCATCAAGAAACTCTATAATAGGCTTTTGATACTTCTAGATTTAGCATCATTCCAACCATTTTACTAGATTCCATAGACTAAATCAGCTCATGAGTCATAATAGAAGCTCCAAAATGTGACTTCCCATAACAAAAAAATTGTGATTATGCAAGATCATCTTATCAAATACAATTTAGAGCCTATTTACTAGAAGTTTGGAGATGATTTTGTAGAGTATTGAAAAGGTTCCTTCATAGAAGAGAATTTTCAGATTTACGAATCTCTGCAATAAAGTTGAACTAACTTCTTTCAGCATTTTCCATGTCTTGAACAAGTCCCAAACAATATTAAACACATCATGGGAAACCAACTCCCAAAATTCTTGAAAAAAGAAAAAGGAAAACCTTTAGGTCTTGGGGCTTTGTAGGCACCAAAAAAAAACACAACTTCCTTAACCTCATGGAAGGAAATAGGCTTAGTGAGTTGTTTCAAATCATGCTCATCAATCACCTCTGAAATAACCTCTAAAAGCTAATGGGGATCCATGTTTCCATTAGGAACATTTTGTTGGAAAACAAAAAAAAGGGAGACAGTAATGTTTGAGATCTCATCTTCTTCCTCTGTAAATATTGTTCCTATGTGTATGTTTCATAGTTTATTGGTGAAAAATCATGTTCCTATTTCCTTCAGTCATCCATTGAACCCTAGATTTCTATTTCCAGAAAATCGCATCCTCTTTACTAATCCCTTAAGTCTTTCTCCTCTAAGCACAGGTCCAAATTATTTTTTCCTCCCTCCATTTTCATATATATTTACTTGAGCTTATTTAAAAGAGATTTGTTCCTATCAAAGATATTACCAGAAGATAGTTTATTTCACCTTTTCTTTAACCATCTTCAATTTTTGCTCTTAGTAAGAGATACCAAAAAAAGGAGCATTCCACCAATTCTCAACCAAATTTTTGAAACTCGGGTGGTGTTCCATATTATTTCATATCTAAAAGGATAATGGCCTTTATGCACATCCTCTTTTGAATTTAAGAGAAGGGCATTATGGTCAGATCCAGTCCTTTGTAGGGTTACCATGGAAAGATTAGCAAGAATGTCTCAATTGTTAGAAATGAGAAATGTGACAAGTTTGACTTATATAAGATGACTCCCCTACCTCTTGTTTGACCAAGTGAAGAGAGCACCATGCAGCTCAATGTCCTTCAACCCAAGAGCCAAATTAAAGTTAGCCAAATCTCCCATACTATCAGAGAAATCTTCATTTCCTCCTTTCTTTTCTAAGGGGAACAATGGGGAATTGGAATCCCCTTTAACATCTACAGATCAACAAAATAATTTAAAATAATGGAGGCTAGAGAGTTCCATAAGGAAGATCTAGAAGATCTCACATTAGAAGCATATATATTTACAAGGTCCCACTCTTGACCAGATCTTAAATAGCACAATTTAACTAGAAGACTGTTTCTTGAGACATGAATTTTACTCCTTGAAAATTAGCAAGGTTTCATAAGGTAGCAAGGCCTCTCAAGGCTCTTTCCGCATCACTAACATAGAATATAGCAGTAGGCTGAATTCTTTTCACAACATTTTGAAAAGTTTCCTCCTAAATTGTAGTATGTTAGATAAGAAGAATGTCTACTTTTTGCTACATAAGAGTGCATCTCAAGATATGTTTTTTAATAGAGATATTCAAGCCTCTAATATTCCTTGACAAAATCTTCATTAAATTATTAGACAAAGGTCAGCCTATCCTTGAGCTGACAAAATAACTTCACCACTAGAGGAAGCCACCAAACTTGTTTGTTTCCTTTTATTCCTTGGATCTAAGAGGTCAACCAAGGTTTTATGCTTCCCACTTGTGAATTCCTTAGCTGCATCCTATAGTGCCCACCCATAATTTACTTTTCAATGTTGATGCCAGAATCTTTTGGTTATTTTCATGGTGATGGTGTATATGTTAGGATGATTTTAATGACCCCATACTTGCATGTGTATGGTTGGACTATATATTTTGTATTATTGTGTGGTGTGTCTATCATACATTTCTATATGATGTGTCTGATGTGGTAGAGGACAGAGACGTAGTTACTTGCATTGCAAGACCTATACGATCAATCGATCCCTATCATTGTTTGTTCTATATATTATGTACATGCTCAACTTTGTTATGTACGTTTGCATTTACCGGGCATCGACTTCCCTAGATTTCCAGGATGAGCGTTCTCTATCGCATTATCTCATTGGTAAGAGAGGGGAGATAACATTCTGGCCTAAATCCTAGCATAAGCACTCATTGTCCTGAAATAGTGGACAAGTGTTTGGTTGACTACCTTCTCCGAATTCGTTGAGGTGACGTGATTTTGTGAACCCTTGTTTGAGCATGCTTATGTTGTTGCATCTTTTCTACATTTTGATTTGGTCACATTTCAGTATGCATGCATGAAGGTCAATGTGGTATTTTGACGTGATGGAAGTAAAAGATTAATTATAAAGTTTAAATAATTGAACCTTCTAAGAATAATAAAATATTAAATATATAGATATTTAATTAATAGGGATTAATTAAATACCTGTATTTATTAAAAGGGATTTAATTAAAAGTCTAAAGAAAAAGTTTGAAGATTTAATTAAATATTATGTCTAAATGGAAATTAAAAGGCATAGTTAATATAAATAAATTATTAATATGCTACAAATATTATTCCTAATTAAAAATAAAAATATGCAATATAATTGCATTTAAATAATAAAAATATTCAATTGAATTTTAATTCTAATTAAAAATAAATTTTTGTGGAGAATTAATTATTTAATTATAAAAAAAAATTAAAAAATAAAAACAAAAACAAAATAGAAAGAAAACAAAAAAGGAGAATAAAAGAAAGAAAGGATATTTATTTATTTTATGTATATATATATATATATATATATATATATATATATATATATATATATAAAANTATATATATATATATATATATATATATATATATATATATATATATATAATAATAATAATTAGTTTGGTAAAAGAAAATAAATAAATAAACAATATTTATTTATTTAATATTAAAAGAAGAAAGAGAAAGGAAATTATGTATTTCTTTCTTTTAAAAAGAAATTAATAAGTAAATTGATTTTATTTAAAAAAAAAAAAAGAAGAAAACAATTCTATTATCTTTTTTCTTCAGAGTTAAATTTTTTTAGGAAGTTGTCCTAGAAACCCTAGCTAAGTAGTTTTTCTTTATGAGATGATTTTGGTCATTTTTTTGAAAAAGAGAGGATAGAGAGTTTTCAGAACACCAGTTTTAGGATTAAGGTTACAGGTTTTGCATGAAGATGTTCAAGTTAAAGAATATATTTTTTAAAGCTTGGGAGTCAAGTCTGCTTCTTGGTGTTGTTAAGTGTCAGCGTGGGTAGGCTGTTACCCTAGGTGAGTTTTGTCATCGGACTTGTACTATCTTATGATTTTATGTCTTTTTGCTCTTTGGGTTTCATATTGTGAAAAGTTCATAACCTATTTATGTCACGATTGGTTCATGTGTTTTCTTGGGTACATATTTTATAGATGTCATGTGTTCCTTGAGTCCTTGATCTTTATGTTATTTTACCATAAGAGGTGACAACCAATATTGTGTTGAGTTGCTATTTTTTCACTTGGTCACCTTGTTTCTTCTACTATGATTGTTCAATGTTTTGAGTGATGGTATTTTTTTATTATGATTTACTCCATGTTGGAGAGAGATGTTTTTGATGCTATTAAGGATCATTGTTTTTTTGATATGAGATTTAGACAATTTGATAATTATTTATTGAGCTATCCATTAGTGGATGGATGACTTGTTCAGATGTCCATTATGGGATGGACAATCTGGATACTGAAGGCATTATATTTTTCCATTAGTATATACAAGGAAAAACATGATCTATACCATCGGTTTACACTACACTAACAAATAGGGCACAACACTACCTGACGCCAAGGTTAGCTGATACTACCAAATACAAAGCATCCCGACAAACACTATTTAATGTTACCCAATGAAAAAAAGAATAAAGGAACCTGACGAGTAACAATAGTGCAACCTGACGGAACAACAAAGAGAGGAACCGACAGATGAAGGGAACTCAATGATCAGTTCAACAAAGGAACGCCGATAGACTTTTAGTTCAACCCGACGACCAAGAACCGATAGTCAGTTATATCCCGCAAAAAGTGGATCTGACTTTCCACATCAGATAAAACACTGAAGTTGTATATTTAGCTTCTTGATTTTGTTTTAAATCCATTATGTGCGGAGGAATAAATGTAATTATTATTTTTTTAATTAGTTTAACTGATTTAAAATATGCAAACTAAAGATCAAGGTCAAGTTGTAAACCTTGGATCAAGAGTTAACATTGTAATGCGTGATTCTAGAATAGGTCAAAGACGTGTATAAATAGATTCTCAATCTATTATGAACTTTTTTTTTTATGATGATTGTAGCCACTGAGAGCATCTAAAGATCAGACAAGAGAATTCATGCAGAAGAACAAAAAAGGATCAAATCAGTTTCAAGAACAAGAACACAGGCTACCCACGAGCAGAGAAAAGGTATTAATCAATCACTATAGATGATATTCATATTATGAGAGCTTTAATGGATCTGTGATCAGAAATTATAGATTGCATATAGTCAGGTCAAACATATTGTACTCATTCTAACAAGTGTAGTGCACTTAAGAAATCCTTTCAAGAAAGGTGGATGTAACAATCCTATTATAAATCTCTTAACCGAGTGCACACTTAAATCAATTTTGCTAAAGCTACTAACAGAGTAGATCTTAACTGGTCTCCACTTTAATACTCCTAACAGGGTAGATCATTAGAAGTGCTCAATTTTAATCCTTTACCAACTCCCTTCCATTTTGTAGATAGTGAAGTTTTGTGGGTGCCATCCCCACCGTAGTTTTTACTTCCTAACAGGAGTTTTCTACGATATTATATCTTGTGTTATGTGTTTATTATTTTCATGGATGTTTCTATGAATGTTGCAAAAAAATTAAAGATTATGAGTTAATGTTGAATGCATAAGAAAGAACATTAGAAATGGTTGGTAATACAATAAATATTGTTTACAAATGATGAAAATTGAAAAGAGTTAAAAGTTTTAGAGGTACTGATTCACCCCTCCCCTCTCAGTACTACTTCCCATTAATCTCAACAATTGGTATCAGAGCTAAGTCCCTTCTTGGAAAGCTCTTGGACAATGATCCTGAAATGATGATAATATTGGTCGATTTGAAATAAGGTTTTGATCGATTGGTTTGAAATTGGGTTAATTAGGCATCGATGATCTTGGACAATGCCCCAGAATGGTCAAAATTAGTCCAGACAATTTTGCAAATGATTAGGAATAGAATGGGATAGGTTTGAATTGATTTAGGAAGGTTTGGAATGGTTTAGGATCAAATAGGATCAGTTTAGGAAGGTTTGGAATGGTTTAGGATCGAATAGGATCAGTTTAGGGTTGATCAGAAATGATTTGGAAAATGATTGATTTGATAGAGAAAGTAGAATTGTTAGTAAATAATTGAACAATTTTGCAATATTCAGTCATTGATGAAAGACACAATGTCGCCATACAATAAAAATCATATGCACCACATAGAGGAATAGTTAGGTCACAAAACAATTTTTCGATTGTAATGCTAAAAATGTTAAAACATGTAGACCAGCAGGCTCAAACCATTTTTAGGTGTCTACAGAATGTTTCTATGAATGTTGCAAAAATTTAAAGATTATGAATTAATGTTGAATGTATAAGAAAGAACATCAGAAATGGTCGATAATACAATAAATATTATTTACTAATGATGAAAAGTGAAAAGAGTCAAAAGTTTTAGAGGTGCTGATTCACCCCTCCCCTCTCAGTACTACTTCCCATTAATCTCAACAATTGGTATTAGAGCTAAGTCTCTTCTTGGAAATCTTAAAGGCTTAAGAGAAAAGATCATACAATGGATAAGTACAAACTTGATAAGAATATTGAGAACAAAAATCTTGAGATACAGATGTTCTATGAATAGTATAAAGAAGCAAGAGTCAAGATGAGAGAGCTGCTAGTTGAGAGAAAAGGTATGGAAACTTGGAGCAATGAAAAATATTATCAAGAAGAAGAGATTCTAGATTTCTTTAAATCTTCAAGATCAAATACAAGTAATGCATCAGATACATCAAAAGATAACATCACAAATCTAAAATAGATCAATCAACATCTGACAGAACAAATAAAGATGTTGCAAATCGGTCAAGAGACCCAGATGGTAAGAATGATTGATGTGATGAGTTCTTCTAGACAAGCTGAAACAAAAATAACACTAGCTATTGATGACAGAAGGAATATTACAGAGAAGCTACAAGAAAAGGAGTTAGAAATTCAAAGACATGTTGAGCATCACCATGAGATTACAAATCAAATTATTCTTATGAGTCAAGAAGCAAACAGAATTAATATAGAACTCATTGAAAGAGTACAGGCTATCGGTGAACTAAGAGAAGAGAATGAAAAATTGGAGCATGAGGTTAGAGTTCAGCAATAGAATAATGAAATTATCATAAAGGCTGAAGAGAGAAATAAAAGAATGGATGATTTTCTTGAAGGAAAACGAAGATTCAACAACAACAATGGTCTAGGCTTTACCGAAAATGGAGAATCGTCAAATCAAACCAATCCAAATAATGTCTATGAAAATCCAAAACCAATAAAGTTGACATGAAAACACTATGGAAAGTAAGGACACACATCAAATGTATGTAGAGGTAAAATGAAAGGTATTCCTAAATCTACATCTTCATTCATAGGATTTTGTTATAAATGTAATAAGAAACGACATAAAGCATATGAATGTAAGTATAAGATGGAATAAACAAAGAAGGAAGCCTACATGGACAAATACTATCCTACATGCAAGATGAATGGGCACACAACTAATGAATGTTGGAAAAAGAAAAGGCAAGCATGGAAGCCTAAAGGTCAAGAAACTCCCTATCAACCAAAGAGAATCGATAATCAATATGTATGGGACTATAGTACTTGGACAAACTATACAGCATGTGGTAGATATGGTCACATTGTTTCAAACTATATGAGGGCATGGACCAAAAGGTCTAGAGGTTGGAAAAACCCTTGAATGGAATGCTTACACAGTCATAAATTTGGTCATCTCAAAAAGGATTGCAAAGACCGAATGATAGAGACAAGCACATATCCCAATGGAAACACCATTGAAGATATCTGGAGGGCTGGAGACAAAATGTGGAGAAAAGCTTCAAGCAATGATGAAGCTAGACCAAGCAATGAAAATGGTGACACCCCATCCAATGGATCTAGTGACATCACCACCCCCACTTAAGCTGAACAAGTAAGTATGGAACTGCACTACACCAAGTCATATGTTGCATCAGTTCCATTATAAAAATTGATAGATAGTCAGAATCTACATAAATAAAGATGCATATTATGTTACTTGTTACAATTCTGAGAAAACAATCCCATCAGTAAACACATACCAAAAATAATCGGTCAATATAAAGGATGAGTTGTCTACACTTAGCTGTCTACACTTACCAAGAATTGTCAGTCAACACATAAAATGGCTAAGTTGCTAATGTAACTCGATGCCTATCGATAAGGAAACAAAGTTATAAAGTTGTCATGAGAGATTACCGATATCTGTCGGTAAAATAAAAATTCTTAATAGCCATCCCAAGCATCTTGACAACACCGATGATGATTTTAAAAGTCTTCTTGATGAACTCCATCTTCATGACCCGATGAGTCGTTGAGCATTTATGACAGACTTAGGGAAAAAGTCTATAAATACTTGATGGGAGCACTTCATTTTGCACCTGTGATTTGAAGAGAAAAAGCATAGCAAAAAATAGAGCGATAAAAGAGTAGAAAGAAGAGCATCCTTGACTTGATCTAGTACATAGCAAATAGATCATTCATTAGTTCAAAGTTTGAAGTAAGTACCGAGGGCACCGAAAGAACTCTGTTGTTATTTTCAAGAAAGCACTAAAGTTTGAAAAATGATGGCAACCACTTCAAGAACCGCTAAGATCAAGAATGATAAGAAGAATGTGGTTAGGTTAATTAAGAACAACACTTGTGTGGAGCCCAAATATAAGATATACCCAGAGATCGCATCACAACCTGATGAAACTGGCACATTCTCTAAGATTCCACCTAGGGTTTTGTTAATAGAGGATGTAAGGTCCTATATTCACTATAAGATTGCTGAAATAGGTGATCTGGAGATGGATGAAGCTTACAAGAATTTTTGTGATGCAGAAGGAAACCTAAAAGATGAACATAAGCATCTACAAGTAAAGGGAATAACAAATGCCCTATATTTCCTGAGAGACTTCAAAACCGACTGGATTAGGTTGGTACTTAGCAGAATGCATGATCAAAAGCTATGGCTAGATCAACCAAAGAAAATCACTAAGGATGTCCTTCATGCTGTCATTGGTTATCCAATAACTGACAAGCCTAAGGCACATAAGCATCCCTTCAGGCCAGAAGTTGAAAAGCTCACAAAAGCTGAATGGGATAACAAAGGTCTTAAAGTTAACACCATCACCGATAATGAACTGAGGTTCAGTGCATGTGTGATTGGTTACAAGATCTTTCAGGTAAGTAGGCTAAATAGAATATCATCAACATCAGTAAGCACAACTTACAAGATAGTGACAAAGGGAATCCAGATGGATCTGTGTGAGATCTTGCTAAAGAAACTTGATGAGAACATGAACACAATTATGTCTGCAAAGACTAATACATGTAAGTTCGGCTCACTTATCATGTGTATATTTTTTTACTTTCAAGAATACTTTCCTTCAGTAGGAAAAGTGAAATTGGATACTACAAAGCCAGTCGCCCTACAAATTAGTGAACTAATTAAGTCACTAGGAGATAACTTTGACTCAGTTATGACTGCATACTTCCTTGAATTGAAGGAAAAGATGATGGAAAGAACAAGGATCCCTGAGCAAATGATTGAGAAACATAGGGATGAGATATGTTTTATGGTGGATACAGAATTTACCCACATAAAACTGGTTGTACCAAGAACAACTTGGTTAGCCCCACTTTATTATGAAATCAACATAGATCAAGCAACCAATGCCATTGATGCATTGATCAATGAGCCGATTGACAATAAACAACCAAGGTTTGGCACCTATGAAGAGGTAAGGTCAAAGTTAAAAATAGGCCTAGAAATCAAAAAGATTATCAACAAGAAGAATAAGATGGTTAAGAATCTTAAAAAGATTCTACCGGTTAATGAGGAGGAACAAGAACTAACAAAGGAAATTGATGAACAGGGTACCATTGGTGAAGGGCAAGATGAGCAGAAATCAGATTTTGAGGCAACTGAATCTGATACACCTCCACCTCCTACAAAGAAATAGAGGAAAAGAATTCAAACGGATAAGACCGATACCACACCTCTAAAGAAAGGTCAAGTAAGGACCTATAAGAGGAAGCAGCTAGCAAAGCAAACAAAGCAGTAAATAGAGAAACAAACACCTACAAAGAGGAGAAAAAGAATGGTCAAAACTAAAGCTGACATAGAGGATTTTAAAGAGGATGAGCCTGATGTAGTGAAGAATAATTTCAGAAATCAAACAATTGATGAGGCTATTGAATCTATTGTTGCATCTGGCACCATGTATGATAAGAAAATCAGACAATGGGATACACTTAAACCAGAGGACCAAAATAATATACAAGAGGCAATCATCAGGTCAATGGTGAAATTCAAATATGTACCAGCTAAATTTGTCAACCAAATACCCAAAGAGCTGGGTAACAGAATATCTCAACAATGGTCATATGCTCTACAAACTGAAAGAGAAGCAAGGGAGAGGGTACTTGTCACACTTATGCCTCCTGAATCTAAGATAGAAGAAATCAAAGGGATAATTAAGAAGCACTCAAGAAAATAGGTAGCCAAAATTAGAGCTTACAAAGTGCTAGAGGATAAGTTCATAGAGCTAGACACAATGACCAAGACTAAATTGAGACAACTCCTAGATCTACTTGCAGAGTCAACAAGTCATGAGGAATAGTTACTTCTCACTGATACACCTCATAGAGAGGAGGAGAAAGACAAGGCAAGTTGAAGATATGGAGCCAATAGATTTGGACAAAGTCATGGATGATCTTGACATTCAAGACATCACACATTATGACTCTAACAAGAATCCACAAAAAGAAGATGATGTAATATTTATATCTCTTAAGGACCAGATTAAGCAACAAAAAATGGATACCCAATCCAGTAAAGACATGGATGTTTTTGATGAGACATGACAAGACACTTCAGTCATGGACATAACAGAACCAGACCCTACAAAGAAAATACAAAAGGATGAGGATGTCATTGCTCAAAAAGATCAAACCAATGAGGACACCACTCTAGATACAACACAAGATAACACACAAAGAAATATTCCAGTATTGATGAAGGCCATCAATATACTAGAAGGTAATGGAGGATCTACTACAGGAGATACAAGCACACTCGAGGACAAGGGTGATGCAGAAGCAAAAGACACCACAGATGACACAACTACAAAACAAGCTGCAATTGATGATCAGAAAGATAAGTCTAATCAAAGCAAAGAGGAAGCACAAAAGGTAGAAGAGGACACACAGAAAGAAAAGAGTGAAGAAGCAAAGAAAGATGAGATGGAAAATAAAATAGAAGAAAAATCTACAGAGACACCAAAGGTTGATGGAGAGATGTCTTCACAAAACCAACAGGTGCACCTCGAGAAGAAAACACAAGAAGCATCTTCAACTAAGCCTTCACCAAGCAGTTAAGAGAGGACAAATGAACTAGCAATGGTAGTTCATACATCTGTGTCCACACAAATCTCAAAGAAGAAGAAGAGAAAGCATAAGAATCTAGTGACTCTAGATGAAATCATTAAGATTCGAGTTTGTGATCGAAGGACATTGGATCCAAATGAATTGACAAAGTATGCAGGACTTTGTGAGAGAAAAGAAATGCAAGACAAGTTGAGAAAAGCCACAAAAGAGGCAAAGGTACTTGAAGTAGCAAGAGGAATATTTTAACAAGTGGTACCAAATGTAGATATTGATCAAATAGCCCCAATTCTTGATCATTTAGTGGTTCTCACCGATGCAATCACATCTCAAAACATAGATGTTGAGAAGGTCATGGAAGAAAGACTTGAACATAAATATGAGTTCAAGCTAGAAGAAAAGATAAGCCAAGAAGTGGCATTGCAAAAGGTAAAGCTTTCTGAATTGGTTAGCACAATAGATCCAATAATCTCAGAAGCTGTAACATTAATACATAATTTATGTATGCTCGATCAACTCACCCAGGAGTATACCGACAAGATAGCACAAATAGATGTTGATCTTCAAACAAGTGCACAAAGTCTCACAAATAGTGAAGAGGCAATAAAATTGCACAATGAGAAACTCAAGCAAGCTCAAAAATTGAGACAAGACATTCAGATTGTAGAGACCAAGTTTAGAGATGAGGTAAATGAGCTTCAAGCACAACTCTTACCAACACTCTCACTACTGCAGAAACATATGACAGATGGAAGAGCACTAATTGCCACCCTAGAAATGTATGTCCTAGAAAGAATTTATGATATGCATGCACGTCTAGAGCTAGAGCACATGGAACTAGAACTACTGAAAGAAAAATGGGAGAAATCGCTCAAAGATATCAAGAACACCCACTCACATATTCTTGACACATTGTAAGTTACACATTTTTGTCACATTTTTGGCATCTTATAATTTGTACATTTTTTTCATGAGTATCAAATAAAGGGGGAAGTGATATGTACATATAGTTCAGCTAGTATAAAGGGGGAAGTGATATGAACAGTCATAGTAAATGAAAGGATGAAATGATGTGTACAGTCAAACATTTGAAAGAGCAAAGAATAGGGAATGTATAGTACAAAAGCAAGTATACATGTACATATACTTATACTATACTGATGCATATAGTTAGGGGGAGTCATATAATGACAAGGATATCAACATGGTGTACATACTAAACACTTTAGTATTATGCACATATCAGTTTTTGATACTAATGTCAAAGGGGGAGATTGAAGGCATTATATTTTTTCATTAGTATATACAAGGAAAAACATGATATACACCATCGGTTTACACTACATCAACAAACAAGGCACAACACTACCTAACGCTGAGGTTACCCAATACTGCCAAGTACAAAGCATCCCGACAAACACTATTCAGTGTTACTCGATGACAAAAAGGATAAAGGAACCCGATGAGTAACAACAGTGCAACCCAATGGAACAAAAAAGAGAGGAACCCAATAGATTAAGGGAACCCGACGATCAGTTCAACAAAGGAATGCTGACAGACTTTTAGTTCAACCCGATGACCAAGAACTGACAGTTAGTTACATCGCGCAAAAATTGGATCTGACTTTCCACGTCAAATAAAAAACTGAAGTTGTATATTCAGCTTCTTGATTTTTTTTTAAATCCATTATGTGCGAAGGAAGAAATGTATTTATTATTTTTTTAATTAGTTTAACTAATTTAAAACATGAAAAATAAAGATCAAGGTCAAGTTTTAAACCTTGGATCAAGAGTTAACATTGTAATGCGTGATTCTAGAATAGGTCAAATACATGTATAAATAGATGCTCAATCTATTATGAACATATTTTTCAATGATGATTGTAGCCACTGAGAGCATCTAAAGATCAGACAAGAGAATTCATGCAGAAGAATAGAAAAGGATCAAATTAGTTTCAAGAACAAGAACATGGGCTATCGACGAGCAGAGAAAAGATATTAATTGATGCAGAAGCATCTTGGGTCCTTGGCAATCCTGCTCAACCAAAAAGAATTTTACTTATGTTTTCTATTGTTTTTCCTATCTGTTGGGTTCTGGCTTTACCAACGAGTATCAGTGACCTCTTTGCCCAATGAGTTTTCTATTATCAGTGATGCTTTTCCTGATGAGTTTCGGTGATGCCTTACCGATGGTTTTCTCTGTTGCTCGAGTATACTGTATCGACAGTTTGCTGATTTTTGGTGATGTCTTCCCGATGTGTGTTTTCCTGATCTGGCCAAATTCTACACTTAATTTCCATGGTTGAATTAATGTGGGGTCTCTCATTGGGATCTATGTGGACCTAAATCTGGGTCTCACCTTTGTAATTGAGCACCGACTACTTTGTTGGGCTCTTGTATTTATTCTTTTGTATGTTTGTAGTTTAGGGATGATGCTGAGAGCAAGAAAGCAAATGTTAGGAAATTGAAGATCTGAGATCTCACTTGTAAGAAGATCAATTGTAATACATTTTGATGTATATGGTTGTAACTAGGAAGGCCTTACAGCCTGGCATGTATTGAGTTTGAATCATTAATGATAAATATCTCTGCATTTCTCTTCTCTCACTTTGTTGTTTGTCTAATTCTGCATTGTATCTGCAAGTTGGATGGTTTTGGGTGTGCCCTAGGCCCAATCATCATCCTCCCTTGCATCAGGTGGTAGCAGAGTGAGTTGAGATCTGTGGCTCCTTCTTGTAAACTCTAAATATATTTTTTGTAGGGTGGCAGGTTGCGATCTGACCTACAATTGCAAAGAGTTTCAAGATGGTTTGTGGGAGAGGACATGCTGATCAAGGTCTGGCTGATATGCTTAGACAAATGGTTGCAAGATTGGAAGCTATTGAGATATCCCAGTGCAGAGGGAGACATCTTGAAGACCTTAGTGATGATGAGTTTGAAGAGGTTCAAGGTGAAGCTGCACCTGCACCTGTGATGGATCAAGAAGAGGAAAGATTCCTAAGAGATTTGACAAGTTTGAAATCCACACCTCGGTTTATTTCTCCTGAGTATAGTGGTAAGTTGGATTCTGATGAATTGATTGACTGGATCACAAAGATGGAAAAATATTTTGAATATGAGATTGTTCCAGAAGATAAGAAATTCAAGATTGCGAGCACAAAACTGAAGGGTCATGCATCCTTATGGTGGGAACATCTGCAATTGGACAGAAAGAAGAAAGGCAAAGACAAAATAAAGGTATGGGATAAGATAGTGAACAAGTTTAAAGTAAAATTTATTCCTTGTGATTATCAAATTAACCTAGTTTGGAGAATGCAAAGTTTGAGGTAGAAGGACAAAACAGTCAAAGACTATACTGAAGAAGTTTACAAATTGGACATCAGATCTAGACATGATGAAGACGAAGTGGAGAGAGTTTTAATATATCTAAATGGCTTGAGGAGTTCCATACAAGATGAGATTAGTTTGATCAAAATGGAAGGCATTGAAGAGACATACCAATTTTCCCTAAAAGCTAAAGAAAAGTTGAATAGAAGATATGAACAAAGACAAAGAGGTAGAGGTGGAATATTCCCTAGAGGAAGAGATAGATCTCATGGTGAGAACAATAGATCTGAACTAGACAAGTCAAATTCAGACACTAATCAAGACAAAGGAAAGATTGAATGGAAAGGTGGAAATTCACACCAAGGAAGAGGTAATTACTCTAGAGGTGGTTATAGTAGAAGAGGGTTCCAAGTAACTTGTTACAATTGTGGTGAAGAAGGACACAAATCCTTTGAGTGTACACATGCAAGCAAGAAAGGTGGTAGCAGTAGCAGAAATGATTTGATTCAAGAGGAAACATCCAATGAACCTAAAAATAACCTCATGATCAGATGGATACTATGGAGTGAGAAAGATAAGCAAGATCCTGTCAGGAAAAGTTTTTTCAAAACCAGATGTAGAGTTGTAGACAAAGTTTGGAAAGTCATTATTGACAGTGGAAGCTCAGAGAATCTAGAATATGAAGATATGGTCTCAAAGTTGCAGTTGGAAAGAATGAAGCATCCAAATCCCTATCAGATCTCATGGATCAAAGATGAGCACACATTAATGGTAAGTGAACAATGTTTTGTGAATCTAAAAATTGGAAAGTACTATGATAAGGTGTTATGTGATATTATGCCAATGGATTGTTGTCATATTTTGTTGGGTAGACCATGGAAATATGATAGACATTCTATACATGATGGAAGGATGAATAGATATTCTATTTGGTTTGATGGTAAGAAGTAAATTTTTCTACCTTTGATTGAAGAATCTGCTGATGAATTATGTACATCTGTGAAATTTTGTCTGATGGAAGGAAGACAGTTTGTTAAAGATCTAAAAAGAGATGATATTTTTTATGCTTTAATTCCTAACAAACCAAGTAAGAATGTAGAAGATGACATACCTACAGAAGTTGAGAAGTTACTGACTGAATACAGAGAAATCATTTCAGATAATGTACCTGATGGTTTGCCACCAATTAGAGATATCAGTCAGTGTATGGATCTGATTCCTGGAGCTAGTTTACCAAACAAAGCACCTCATCAGTTGACACTGACAGAAAATGAAGAGCTTAATCGACAAGTTCATGAATTGTTGAACAAAGGCTTAATCAAAGAAAGTTTAAGCCCATGTGTAGTACTTGCTATATTGGCACCCAAGAAAAATGGAGAATGGAGAATGTGCACTGATTCCAAAGCAATAAACAAGATCACAGTGAAGTATAGGTTTCCTATACCAAGAATGGATGACATAATGGATTGTTTGAGTGGAGAAAAGTATTTTACCAAAATTGATTTAAAGAGTGGATATCATCATATCAGAATTAGAGAAGGAGATGAATGGAAGACTGCTTTCAAGACAAAAGAAGGTTTATATGAGTGGTTGGTTATGCCTTTAGGTTTAACTAATGCACCAAGTACATTTATGAGATTTATTAATGAAGTTTTGAAGAAATTCTTAAATAAATGTGTGATTGTATACCTAGATGATATTCTGATATTCAGCAAGACCACAGAAGAACATTTGATGCATATTAGGCAAGTGTTACAGAGATTGAAAGAAGAAAAGTTGTTGATAAATCTGAAGAAGTGTTCCTTCATGAAAGAAGAGCTTGTGTATTTAGGTTTTGTGATTTTAGCTAATGGTTTGAAGATGGATCCAGAGAAGGTGGAAGCTATATTGAGTTGGCCTACACCTGAGAATGTTACTGAGGTAAGATCATTTCATGGATTGGCAAGTTTTTACAGAAAGTTTATCAGAAATTTAAGTTCTATTTGCAATGCTATGACTGAAACAATGAGAGGAGACAAAAGAGATTTCAAATGGACACATGGAGCTGATAATATTTTTGAAGCTTTGAAGTTGAAGTTTGCTGAATTACCTATGCTAGCCTTACCTAATTTCAATAAGGTATTCCAAGTTGAATGTGATGCAAGTGCAAGCGAAATTGGAGCTGTATTGACTCAAGAAGGTAAACTTGTTTCTTTCTTTAGTGAAAAGTTGAATGATGCAAAGAAAAAATATTATGTCTATGATCAAGAGTTTTATGCTATTATGCAAGCTATGAAGAAATGGAGGCATTACTTGATGCCAAATGAGTTTGTGTTGTCTACTGATCATAAAGCTTTACAATATTTGGGTAGTCAAAAAAATTTGAATCAGAGACATATGAAATGGGTAGAGTATTTGCAGAGATTTACATTTGTGATTAAGCATAAGAGTAGAGTTTCTAATAGAGTTGCTGATGCATTGAGTAGAAGAAGATCTTTGTTGACTGAAATGAGAATTGAAGTTCTTGGCTTTGATGACATGAAGCATTTGTATGAAGATGGTCATGATTTTTCAAAGTAGTGGAGAGTGTGTAGAGCACCTAATTCAAATCAATCAAGTAAGTATGAAGACTATTTCATTCAGGAAGATATGTTGTTTAAAGGTATTCAGTTGTGCATACCAAGAGGTTCAATGAGAACTAATCTGATTAAGGAGAAACATAGTAGTGGATTGGCTGGACACTTTGGCATTGATAAAACATTGAGTTTGCTGAAGGAGAGGTACTTTTGGCCTCAGTTGTATAAGGATGTTTAGAAATTTGTGAGAAGTTGTGGAGTCTGTCAAGTTGCAAAAGGAGTAAGTCAGAATACTGGTTTGTATACACCTATTATTATTCCTGAGAAACCTTGGAGTGATATCAGCATGGATTTTGTTATTGGACTTCTAAGGACAGAAAGAGGTAATGATTCCATATTTGTTGTTGTGGATAGATTTTCTAAAATGACACATTTCATGCCATGTAAGAAAACATTAGATGTGGTTCATATAGCAGATCTTTTCTTTAAGGAGATTGTTAGATTGCATGGATTACCAAAGAGTATCATCTCTGATAGAGACAATAAGTTTGTAAGCTATTTTTGGAGAACACTTTGGAAGAAGTTGAATACTGAGTTGAAATTTAGTTCTACATTTCATCCACAGACTGATGGACAAATAGAAGTTTGGGTAACTTGCTAAGATGTTTAGTTGGAGACACACCAAGCAATTGGGATTTGATGTTGGCACAAGCAGAGTTTGCATATAACAGTTCAGTAAACAGAAGCACTAGAAAGAGACTCTTTGAGATTGTACATGGCACATAACCTAGAGGTATATCAGATTTGAGAAACATTGTTGGTGAAGAGAAAAGAAGTGCCGAAGAAGAAGAATTTGCAGAATTTATGAAGACATTACATGAGGATGTGAAGAAAAAGATGGAGAAAAGTAATCAGAAATATAAAGATGATGCAGACAGATCAAGAAGATATAAGACATTTGAAATTGGTGATGCTTTGATGGTTCATTTGAAGAAAGGAAGATTTCCTATGGGAACATATGGGAAACTGAAGATGTAGAAGTTTGGTCCTTGTAAAATTCTAAGAAGGTTTGACAGTGGAAATGCTTATGAAGTTGAATTACCTGATGACATGGATATATCACCTATATTCAATATTTCAGACTTGTATGAATATCATGAACCTGATGAAGAAGTAACAGTACCAAGTGATTATCCTAAGAAGCAAATAGAGGAAGTTGAGAAGATCTTGAATCAGAGAGTTGGTAGAAGTACAAGAGGAAAGGAATACATGGAATATTTGGTAAAGTGGAAAAATAGACCGATTGAGGACTCATCTTAGATTTCTCAATCTAAGTTGGATTTATTTTAGGTTGGACCTAATACATGATTCAGGGAATCATTTCTTTTCAACACCAGGTGTCTGATGCAGGAGTATCTTGGGTCCTTGGCAATCCTGCTCAACCAAAAAGAAGTTTACTTATGTTTTCTATTGTTTTTCCTGTCTGTCGGGTTCTGGCTTTACCGATGGGTATCGGTGACCTCTTTTCCTGACAAGTTTTCTGTTATCAGTGACACTTTTCCCGACGAGTTCTGGTGATTCCTTACCGACAGTTTTCTTTGTTGCTTAGGTATGTTGTACTGACGGTTTTCTAATTTTCAATGATGTCTTGCCGATGTGTGTTTTCTTGATATGGCCGACTTCTACACTTAATTTTTGTGGCTGAATTAATGTGGGGTATCTCATTAGGATCTATGTGGACCTTAATCTAGGTCTCACCTTTGTAATTGAGCGCCAACTACTTTGTTGGGCTCTTGTATTTATTCTTTTGTATGTTCATAGTTTAGGGATGATGCTGAGAGCAAGAAGGAAAATGTTAGGACATTGAAGATCTGAGATCTCTGTTGTAAGAAGATCAATTGTAATACATTCTTATGTATATGGCCATAACCAGGAAGGCCTTACAGCCTGGCATGTATTGAGTTTGAATTATTAATGATAAAGATCTCTGTATTTCTCTTCTCTCACTTTGTTGTTTGTCTAATTCCGCATTGTATCTACAAGCTGGATGGTTTTGGGTGTGCCCTAGGCCCCGTCGTCATCCTCCCTTGCATCATTAATCAATCACTATAGGTGATATTCATATTATGAGAGCTTTAATGGATTTGTGATTAGCAATTATAGATTGCATATAGTCAATTCAAACATATTGTACTCATTCTAACAAGTGTAGTACACTTAAGATATCCTTTCAAGAAAGGTGGACCTAACAGTCCTATTGTAAATATCTTAACTGAGTGCACACTTAAATTAGTGTTGCTAAATCTCTTAACAAAGTATATCTTAATTGGTCTCCACTTTAATACTCTCAGTAGGGTAGATCATCAAAAGTGATCAATTGTAATTCTTTACCAGATCCCTTCCATTTTGCAGATAGTGAAGTTTTGTGGATGCCATCCCCACCGCAGTTTTTACTTCCTAACAGGAGTTTTCTGCGATATCATATCTTGTGTTATGTGTTTATTATTTTCATGAATGTTTCTATGAATGTTGAAAACAATTAAATATTATGAATTAATGTTACATACATAAGAAAGAACATCAGAAATGGTCAGTAATACAATGAAGATTGTTTACTAATGATGAAAGGTGAAAAGAGTTAAAAGTTTTAGAGGTATTGATTCACCCCTCCCCTCTCAGTACTACTTCCCATTAATCCCAATAGATTCTTGTATAGGATGTATTTTTCTTTTTTATGCTCCAGCATTTTTATTGATGACTTTCACATTTTAATGCTTTACGAGAAGTCTTTAATGTTTTTGGCTGTATCTTCTTTTGGTCTTGTGGCTACATGAGCATTAGGGTAGGTTATCTAGGAACATAGAGGGGAAGTGGCTTGCAATGGGGGCTAGGGCCCTAAGAGGCTACTAGGGTAACTCATTGTAAGTTGACTTAATAAATGATAACTTAATAAAATTATTTGAGAGGAACACTAATAAGATAAATATGTGTCTCACCTATGCCTTGAGTGCTAGTACAAGCTAAGGATGGGAGTGGGAGAAGATGCTTGATTAAGGTCTTGCATGGTTAGAATCCTTGTCTATACGAAAGGATTACTGAGCCACATAGAGTCACTTGGGGGCCAGGGTCTAGAGGGGCTGCTAGGGTAACTCAAGGGTAGACTTATATGATGACACTTTACTATATTTGTTCTAGGTTCCTACATGAGTATTTGGTACACTTGCTTTATATCTTGATCTTTCATAATTTTAAACTTCAAATCTTCTTGTTATATTTTTATCCGGTGTACCTTTGCATTATTCTTTCTCGTTTGGTTGTTTCCCATGTGTGTGGGTATGTTTTTATCTCTTCAGCATGGTGGGAGTGGACCTATGGTTCCACGCAGTCGGGTGGTAGTTATTCTTATTACCATTGAGATCTGACATTCATGACTTTTTCTTGGATGATCCTTGTTGCAGTTGTAACTTCTTGTTCTTCATTGTTGGAGACTTGCTCTTATCTTTCTTATGTCGTATACTTGTATCATTGTATTATTTGTGATAGTCTTGGATTATTGTATTGTACTTTGTATTGAGTTTTATTACATGCCATGCAACTTGTGTAGTGGTTGTTGGTTCATTATGTATACCTTATGATATCAGTTGTATCTAGGTTTCATTTATGAGATAATGTTCTTGTTATTCATTTTCATTATATGGATATTGCATATTGTTTATTATATTTAGTAGATTAGTTAACATACGTAATTCTACATCATGGAGCCTTCAAGATTTTTAATCTATAAATAAGTAACATTTATGAGTATGTATTTTCTTATTGTTACTCATTATCAAATGTAAACTCTTTAAAAAAATCATTCTATAAATTTGGTATCTTGTTTAAGGTTAATTTTTCCTAGATTCCCTAGCGGGGCGTTACACTTGGTATCAGAGCCTGAGTATCTACACTAGGAACTCTGGAATTTTCTATGCCCATTATGTGTTTAGTTGTTGACCATTGTAACTTATAACATTTTGGTAACAATTTGCAAGCTTTTTAGTTACAATTATGTTTCATGCATCTTACCTTAGTGATTGTTTATTGTGTTTGGGTACATTTACTAATTCATCTATGATATTGTATTCTTAGGTGTTGTGAAGTGGTTACTCCCTTGAGTGTGGCTAATACTAGTCACTTTGTTATGCGTGATGTTTTATGATTCATAATTTATTTTAGTTTTTGATTTTTTGTTCATGTTGTGTTTGGGCTAGCATTAAATTTTTGAACTTCCTTATGCTTGGACTAGTCATCTGATTCTCTTTTCGCTATCTATTTTGTGACACTAGTCACACTTGACTTACTATTGAATTACCATGGTACATTTTATTATTTATTGCTCGACTTGTTATTCCCCCGCTTGGGAGTTTTCTTTATGTTTTATGATGAATATTCTGAATGTTTGATGTTGCTAGTTCAGTTTAGTGATAAATTTTGTTTCTATCATGTTTATTATGGACCTTTGATAGAATGTGTAAGGGAGGACATTGCAGAGAATGGTACTAGGGTATTTTTGTTAGTATTACGTAATACTGAGAGGGGGGTGAATTAGTATTACAGCACTTAAACTTTAAACCAATTCAACGTAAACCATAAGCATACTGAAATCAAAGGAACATAAAAAAATAACACAATACTCATAACACCATTATTTTTTGTCAAGGAAACCCTTGCCAAGGGAAAACCACGGTGGGGAACGGTACCCACAAGCATGCACTAAAGTATAGTGTCCCTTTTAGGAGACCTAACCCTATTAGGAGCTGAATATTAAATAGTAAATTTCATTGTTAAAGGAATAACAACCCTGTTAAAGGTATACAACACCCTGTTAGGGGCCAACAGAGCTTACAACTCTTACAATATACTTATGTTACAAAGTGTTCTCAATAATGAACAAAACAAGCATCTTCAATGCTTATATAGTTCCAGTCATAGCACTTCAATGATCTATGTCAACCCTCTACTCTATCATTCACATCTCTCATATCACATATTT
>MU224371.1:29605-46067 GCA_018584345.1 Thuja plicata
TATATATATATATATATATCTTTATCTTTACCAAGTCGGATCTCTTACCCAAATATTACATAGTCGGCTCTCAATACAAAATACAATTAAGAAAGTAAATATAAAATACATAGTCAGCCCTCTTACATAATCAAAATATATATTATCAACAGTCATAATCTAGCTTAGCTTTCCAGGATTCCATGTCATACTCCCCAAATCATCACTTTAGTTCAACTGCTATGTATCACTGTTCTGCTATTGTCGCTTATCTGCATTTCACTGTAAATATTTGTAAATTTTACTAAAATCAAATTGATCTTATATGTAGGTCTTACATAACCCATATTATCTCCCTCTAATCTCTCTCATCTTAACTCATTGATCTTGATCTTTGATGCCCAAAATACCTCTGTATTTTTTCTCTGTACTTCATCAATTCTAGAATAGAATCACCAAAACTTAACTCCAAATCAATTGATCAATATGCCATATGTGTTGCCATAAATGACAACCAAAAATTGAATCATAAAACACAAAATTGATCACTTTCCAACAATCTCTCCCTTTGGCATTGATGGCAACACTTAACAAAAATTGACTAAAAGTTCCAACAAAAACTAAAATTGTCTCCTTTGTATTTTTTATTCTTCTCACTTATTCATTTTACTTATTCTCTCTTCTCCTCTATTCATTTTTTATTTCAATTTTTCTTCTTTTCTCTTCTCCCCCTTTGACAACAATGAAAAAGGTGCATACAAAGTAATAATATTAGTGCTTGCTCACCATTTTTAGAATATCTTGAAAAGAATCTTCCAAGATCTTTACTTCTGCACTCCATGACTTAATCAATAGCTAACTAACATGAATTAGTCCATTTAGTGCAAATTATGTTGTCTCTAGTGCTTTCAACTCTGTGGGAATAGAGTTTTTTAGTGCTTCTAGATTCTTCTCTATGTTAGATAAGTGGGTTTCAATAATTGATAGCTTAGGAGTGATTAAACTCTTCAGCAAACCAAACCTTGTCATGACTCTCCCTTTCTCAATATCCAACACATTTAGCTTATCCAAAATTCTTGTTACTTTGATGTCCATCTCCATCACAAATTATGAGGAGGTCTCACAATTGTCTATCATATAGTTCAAGGTTTGCCTGTCCTTATCAATAATGTCTTCAATGTTCTGAACATGTCTAATTGGGTTCATGAAATAACTGAATAGTTTCCTACCATGTGCAACACAACTCTTAGCATTTGTTGTAACAGTTCTTACAATGCCCAAGTCCCATGAAATAGACTGGAAAAATTCAATCAGTTTCTTCTCTAAGTATCTCTTCTCTTCCTTATCTTCTGCAATATTCACTAATTTCTCATAGTGACCATCAAACTCATCAAGTGTCATCTTCAAGTTCTCTATATTATCTTTGCTCTGGAAAAAAATAGGTACTGGAAGCAATTTATTCATAGTATCAATTTCCCTGGACATTACCTTAGTCTTCTTGTCACTCTTCTTCTTCGATCTCTCTTTTTCTATAGTAAGTGCGGTGAAAGCTAAGCTCACCAACTCATCCTCATCCATGCGATCAACATCAACATCTATAGGTTTTTCTTTGCTTTCCAACAATAAGATAGAAGATGTGTTTAACTCAATTTTGACTTCATCTTTTGCTTCTTCTTCCTTCTTCATTTATTTCTATACTTCCTCTTCCTCTTTTAGTTCTTCATCTTTCTATTCTTCCTCTTTCTATTCTTCCTCTTCACCCATAGTACTGTCAATGTTTCTTTCAAAAGGGTCCTTCTCATCATGAGAAGTGTCAAGTGTTATAGGCACACTAGAAACATAGAAACCTGGTTGCATGTCATCTTCGCTCTTCTCAACACTTGCCTCGGCTGTTTTTGAACTCTCTCCCATTCCTAAGGGTGTAGGAATTATAGTCTTAGTAGGTGTAGTCTTCTCAGGAATAGTTGATATAAGTATCTGATCAGTGCTCTCTCAGTTTCTTCTATAATATCTTCATACTTTATTGCCATAATCTTCACTATCTTTGCCTTAGTTCTCAATAAAGGTTTTAGTTCTTTGAATATTCTATGTCTTTCTTGCATAGATATCATAGGTAACATCTTATCAATCACTTGACTCCTAATAGTCTCATCTTTAATATGTGCTAACTATTTTCTTATTTCCAATCTTCCATACAAATCTTCAGGTACACTGCCATCAATCTCCAATAGAATTTTCTTGAAAATAAGTAAATGATTTACTACAATATCTTCAATCTTAATTTTGTTAGATTCCTCATACATGTCATAGTATTTTTCTATTGTAAGCACCTTTCCCTGCTCAATAGCTCTCGTCTCAATCATTTTCAAGTCAGGCTTCCATACTTGTCTATCACTTTCAGCTTTCTTCTCTTCTCTCTCAGTCCTCTATTCTTTAGGTGGTGATTTATGTTTGGTGGATCTAGTGATCACTCTAGGAACCAATCTTACTGCATGGGAGGTCTTCAAAGATGATGAAGGGGTGTCTACATCAATGATTGTAGTAGGTGTAGTAGTTTTCATCACAACTTTAGGATGTAGAAGGGCTGAAGTACTTGCACTTGCCAATCCAAAAGATCATTCTTCCAATTTCCTCTTTACTTCCTTCAACTCTTCCTTAGTAAATCCTACCTTCACTCCACATTCATGAATGATGTTATCCACTTCTCTTTTCCTCAAGCCTCTGGTCTATGCTTCTCTCACTTCAGCTAATTTTTCTCATAAGTACCACATCTCTTCTCAGATGTATCTATCTCAGATGCCATAATTTGTTCGATCTACATAGTTAGTATTTTTTAAGTCACTTCGTATCCCATAGGATAACACTATTTCTTCCTTGGAACAACTACCTCAAAGCATACACAATCAGTTTCAACCATGAAATAGATTGTATCCCTATATTTTTCAAGTAAGTCTTCAGGAATACTGTATCTTTCTTTCATCTGCCTCTGAAGAATCTTAATCATTCCAAATAGTTCTCCATCAACCCATGTGTTGTTTTGTCTTTGATATCTATGTGAAATATGAATACCAGTAGGTATCCCTTTCCTCCAACCACTAGGGTGCATTCCTGGAAATTTGTGCTCAATGTGTATGTACATGTGTATTAGAAGTGAACCAAATCTAAAGGTTTTGGATTTGTCTTTCTTTATCAACTTCACCTTCTCCAAAAACTGTTGTGCCAACACTTTGCGTAGGTTATACTTTGTGTTTTCATTAAATGTTCTATAGGTCATCATAATGACTCCAACAGATGCAGAATTAGGTCTACTACTATAGTAGAATTTGGAACCAAGTGACATAGTAATCAATCTCACATCCTGCTAAAAGATGTCATTCATTGTCATAGCTCGCCTATCCCATTTTGAGTGTGTTAGGATTTCAACTTGATTCTTAACATGTTTCTCTACCATAGGAATGATTCTAGTATTATCCAATCCAGTAAACTCCTATATCAATTCACTACATATCTTCATGGATTGTTCACCTATCCAAATAAACTAATCATGTACTATACTCAATAATATCTTAAACCATTCTTCTTCGCTGAATTTGTGTAAAACCAGAATTTTCATAATATTTAACTCATTAACATGTTTGAATTCATCTCTCATAATGCCATTATTAGTCATGTATTCCATTTCAGTAGAAATTTGATCGATGCCCAGTATTTTATACTTGCAATGAATATATGCCCTAATGTCTTCAACATGCAAGACGTTGTGATGTGTTTGGGAAAATGCTCATTTAGGGTCTTCTTCATAGGACTTGAAACGATGTTTCTTGAATTTATACCTAGGTATATCCACAACATCAAATATCGCAGGTGCATCCATAGTTTATGTATAAGTAGATAATGTAAATACCTTTCACTCACTGAATTCTAAGTATTCACTTCGATCGATCACACAAAGTAATTTCTAGATAGTCTGAATCTCTTTTCTCTCTGATCTCCTTAGGTCATTGCTCATCAAATGCTAAGGAAATAGATAATCATTAGGTGCTTTATACAATGTTAAGTTATTGAAAGCTCACATTACCCAATGGTGTCCAGTTAGTCCTAAATCTCACAATCAAAATATATACATCATCTGATGTTGTGCTCTTAAATATAATTTCCTTGATGTCGGCCAATATCATACATAAGCTCGCCAGATCTCACTCCTCAAAATTAGGGGTGGGATATATTATGATATCTTTATCCAATGCTCCCCCTAAGGCCATGCTCAACCAATTAGGTCGGTTCTTCTTTTTTAACATTAGTTGAAGATCTAGTGGCATCTATTGTCTCTCCCTGAACCAATATCTCACTTGTCTATTTGATCTTCCATGTCTTTCCATTGTTGTTATCTGTTAGTAATAACTATGAGGGGGGTTGAATCAGTGGCTTATAAAAAAATTCTTTATTCTAACCACCAATCAAATAAACCTCAGATTATTATGTCCCTTACAAGATGCATGCCATGAAATACTGTATAATAATTAACTGTCTATCAGTTTTCCTTTTCTGACCTTATTCTCCTTGATTACCGATAAGCAGTAAAACTTATTTACCGACACTTAGTAAATATGCAAAGTATATTGATAAATCCAGAAATGCATATGTGAAATGTAAAATAGTAGAGTAATAAACCATACACACATAACACAAGGATTTTAATGTGGAAACCCTGTTAAGGGAAAAAATCACTGGGACTGGTACCCCAAATTTTCACTCTTCTAAAGTGAGCCTTATTAGGAGCCAACCCTGTAAAAAGTTACAAACACACTGTTAGGTGTGACCTTGTTAGAAGATTTTATACATAGAGGTTGTCACTTAGTATCGGGCAACTTAGTTTTCTACCATCCTTGAATTAGCCTCCTTCTTAGACTGTCAATAGGCTTTAGGCAAATCTAGTGCTACTTTCATGAATCAACCTTTTTGGTACTCCTTGGGATGTACCTCAATATATAGAAGACTATTAATTCCTTCTCTGTTAAGAGACTTGATGCTTCAATGGTTAAACTGAAACACAATGACTTGTTTCTAATGCAACTTGAATTGTAGATTTTCATATCTATTTAATTACATTACCTCTATGATCAATGTATCAATTCAATTCTTTGTACTCCACACTTTTTGCTTTGTGATGCTGTGCTTCACTATTTGACGGTGTCTACAGAATTCTTTAGCTCTCCTTCAACTTGATTGATCAGGACTGTATGAAGTTATCCTTCATCAGTTTCTCTTTAGCATCCTCTTTCTATTCACTCCCCCTCTTCGTGATTATTCAGAAATGAAATAATCTTGTCTCTTATATAGACATGATATTCACTGTTTCTTGATTCTTGATTCTTGGTTTGAAAAACAATCCAGTCAATCTGATTTAAAGCATAACTCATGATTTATCTCATAGTTATCTTTATGCCAACTGTACAAATCTTCTTTAAATCAATCACTTAACTCTGGTCGAATAAAACAATGAAAACAACCAGTTAAGTTTATCTTTAGCTCTTGCTAGCTAGATATTTTGTCATTTTTTGAACTCTCTATTTTATCGATCAACTCTGCAGTTAGTCGTCAGTGACAACTGGTAGTTCTGTCGGTGTGACTTTAGTCAGTTTGGGGATCTCCATCCATCGGGCATCATTGGATTTTACTTATCAAGCAACTCTGTTCTTAGCTCGTCGGGCATCCTATGATTTTTCTTCATCGGGCAATACTATCTTCTGCTCATCTGGTATCACTGTGACTTTGGTTCTTTTCCTTTATTGATGGTGTGCACTCCGTCGGTGTTATCTATCACCTAGTAAATACTTGACTTTTATGCATTTATGAAAGCATAATCATTGTTCCATTGATTCTCTGAAGTCTTTGGCATTATATACATGACTGTACAGATGATATCAAGTTGACATCAATGACAATACAAACCATTAACTATTTTAATCTCTTGCTTCAACTTAACATTATGAAACATTTAATCAGTTACATGTCATCAATCTCTCCCTTTGGTATTGATGGAAACATACGATATTATCACACTATACTATTTATAATATAGTATGAAATACAATTATTGAGATTCATCAAACTACCAAACAGTTTGTTTTAATAACTGATAAAAATGTCTAACTGTCGGTCAGCTATGTGTTAGCTTAGATTTGATTCTTGCAGTTCTCTGTGTTTTGTTTGTTCTAATGTGTTGTGTCCTTTCCTTGTTTCAATATCTCTCTTTTGATTGTTCTTCTTGTTTGATGTCTTTGTCTTGTCAGCAACTCTCCCTTTGGATATAATCTCTCCCTATTGGAGTAATCTGATAATGGATAATCTTTCTTCTTTTTCTGAAGACTGTGATAATATGGATACTTTCTCTCCCTTTGAAAATAATGCCAAACAAATATCTCATAGATATCTGACATTAATATCAAATAATCATTTTCTTCCATAATATATTCCTTCAATTTCCCTTATTCATCAGCAATAAAACAATATGCTCTAGTGCTTGATTCTGATATATACCTTCTTGTATATAGATGTAGCTTTGAAGTTCATCCTTTTTCTTGCATCAACATGAATGATATTTTGATAATATATAGGTTGATGCAGCCTTCAGTCTTTACTGACTGGTAAACAAGGGTTTGACCCCTAGTCTCTTTCTCAAGTACTCAAATGTATCATTGGGCAGTGGCTTGGTAAAGATATCAGCTAATTGTTCTTTTGATTGCACATACTCAAGTATCACCTCTTTTTCTTAAAATTTCTCTCTTAAGTAATGATACTTGATGGCAATGTGTTTAGTCTTTGCATGCATGACTGGATTCTTAGAAATGCTTATTGCACTGGTGTTATCACAATAGATAGTCACTGGTTCTAAGATCTTCATATGCATACCTTCTCGCAACTATTTGATCGATGCAATATTTGAGCAATTTGTAGTAGTAGCAACATATTCTACTTCTGCAGTAGACTATGAGATGCATCCCTACTTGCTAATCCATGTGACAAGTTTTTCACTCATGAAGAATGCTCCTCCAGTTGTGCACTTCTGGTGATCAATATTTCTAGCCCAATCAGCATCGGTAAACACTTTTAGTTCAAATTTTCCTTCTCTTTTATACCATAAGCCAAAATCCTTAGTATTCTTTAGATATCTTAGGATTCTTTTCACAGTAGTCATATATGATTCCTCGGGGTTAGAAAAAAATCTAGCAACAATTCCTACTGCATGTGCAATATCTGGTCTAGTGTGTACAACATACATGAGTTCTCCAATCATTGATCTATACAAAGTATTATTTACCTCTATTGTCTTGTCTTCCTTTTTTAACTTACATCCAGTAGCCATCAGTGTTCCAAGTGGTTTGGAATCTTCCATCTTGAATGTTTTCAGGACCTCTTTGATGTATTTTGACTGTGTAATGAAAATACCTTCACTTTGTTGAATGATCTATAGACCAAGAAAGAACTTGATGTCTCCAAACATAGACATCTCAAATTATTTTCTCATCTCATCAAAAAATGATTTGCATAGCATATCATTTCCTCCAAATATGATTTCATCAACAAATATTTCAGCAATCAAAGTGTTAGCATCAATATCTTCTTTCAAATAAAGATTACTATTTTCACTAGTCCTTATGAATCCAATACTTATTAGATAGGAATGAAGTTCTTCATACTAGGCTCTAAGAGCTTGTTTCAATCCATACAAGGCTTTGTGAAGTCTACATACCATGTTCCTCTTGTCTGGATCAACAAACCCTTCTGGTTGCTCAATGTATACCTTTTCTTCAAGTATTCCATTTAGGAATGCTGACTTGACATCCATTTGATATACTTTGAATCCTTTGAATGCAGCATAAGAAAGTAGTATTCTTACTCCTTCTAGCCTAGCAATGGGTGCAAAGGTTACTCCATAGTCTATACCTTCTTCTTGTGCATACCCCTTGCATACTAGTCTTGTTTTTTTCCTTGTGACTTCTCCATTCTCATTCAGCTTATTCCTGAATATCCATTTTGCACCAATGACATTCTTGTCATCTGGTCTTGTCACAAGTGACCATGTTTTTTTCTTCTCAATTTTCTCAATCTCATCATTCATAGCACTTATCCATTCTTCATTATCTAGTGCAGCATTGACAGATTTTGGCTCAAACTCACAAATTAAATAATTTGAGGTTAAAGACTTACTTCTTGTTCTTGTACCAAATTTCTTATCTCATATGATCTAGATCTTTGGATGGTTCCTTCTTACATATCTTGCAATTATAGGTATGGTTCTTTGTCTATCAGCTTGATCATTATCCTGATCTTTATTCTATTCTTCATTACCTTGCACATTTTCTTGATCATTATCCTGACCGTCGGTAACAACAGTCTGACTGTCGGTTGTAACATTTTGTTGTTCAGGGATTAAGCACTATTTCTTGGGTAGAGTGTTGGGTTCTTCACAATATACAAACTTGTAGTCTTCAGGTTCTTTTGTGCTTTCCAGCTCATTCTTTTTTGCAAACTCATCAATCTTTACATTTGCACTTTCAACTATTTTGTTAGAGGCTTTGATAAGACATTTAAAAGCTTTTCTTTTGGTAGAATACCCCAGAAGAATACCTTCATCACTTTTGGCACCAAGCTTTCCATTTTTTTCATCCTTTAAGACATAACATTGACTACCAAAGATCTTGAAGTAACTTACATTAGGTGTTTTACCATACCATAGCTCATAAGGTGTCTTCTTTGTGTCCTTCAATTGTACTCTATTAAGTGTATAAACAACAGTGCTGAAAACTTCCCTCTAGAAGATTTGATTGATTCCTTTCTCTATCATCAATTTTCTTGCACAATCAACTATTGATATGTTCCTTCTCTCAACAATCCCATTTTGTTGTGGTGTTCTTGGTGCAGAAACCTGAATTTTTATACCATGCTCATTACAGAAATTAGTGACTTCATCTGATATAAATTCTCCTCCTCTATTTGATCTCAAACATTTCAAATCCTTACCACTTTGTTTTTCTACCATAGCCTTATACCACTTAAACATCTTAAATGCCTCAGATTTATCTTTTAGAAACATAACTGTCATCATTCTAGAGTAATCATCAACAAAGAGAATAAAATATTTATCTTCATAATAGCTCTTTGTCCTCATAGGTCCACATAAATCAGTATGGACTAATTTTAGAATATCATCAGATGTATGGGTTTTACTTTTGAAACTAGACTTTGTCATTTTACCTTTTTGACAATTTTTGCACATGATGTTGTCTCGCTTTGTCATTGTCAGTAAGCCTCTTACATTTCTTCTTCTGCTTATTTTATCATGTTGTCAAATTTTACATGACACAATCTTTTGTGCCACAACCATATGTCTTCATTTCTAGTCATTAAGCAACTGGTGCCAGTATCATTCAGATAGAATAAGTTACCTTTAGTCTGTTCACCGATACCAATCAGCTTTCCTGACTCATTTAAGATCTTTGCCTTCTTGTTCTCAAACGCTACTCTGTGACCTGAATTATTCAGCTGAGAAACACTCAAAAAATTATAATTCAATCCTTTTACCCAACAAGCATTTTCACATTTAATCAGGTTATTCAACATTATAGTTCCTTTACCTTCAACTAGACAAGGTGTATTATTACCCATTCTTACTATACCACCATTATAATACTCAAAAGTATTAAACTTTTCTTTGTCACCAGTCATGTGGTGAGTGCAGCCACTATCAATAATCTAGATGTCATTCTTTCTAACCTTAGATATGAGTGCAGTTTCTACATACCTTTCATCTTCATCTGAATCATCTTTCATAGCTACAAATACCATCTCAATGTCTTCATCAGGTTTGGTGTCAGCATCTTCATCTTTGCAAGTAGCTAGGTAGCTAGCCTTCTTGCCTTTATCCTTGTAGTCTCGGGTATCTCTTCTTTCTGATTGTCAGTAACTTCTGTAATCTTTGTTATCACCTCTATCAGATTTCTTCTCATAAGATCTGTCATTACCTTTGTCATCTTTTCTTCTGTTAGGAGATCTTGCAGAAAAGTGTCCAATCTCTCTACAATTAAAGCATACAAGTGGTAACTTGCCTTAGTATTTACCTTTGCCTCTATGCATTCTCCTTGCCATGAGTGCTTCTATTTCATCTAGATATTCTTCTTCACTTTCACTTTCACTTTCACTTTCACTTTCACTATCTCTTCTAGATGTGTATCTTTGACTTGATTTGCTTATTCTCATAGAAGACTTAAATGGAGACTCTAAGTTTGGTAAGACACTATTATCAAAGTTATTCATCTCAAATCAAATCAGTCTACCAATTAAACTATCAAGAGTAACTGTGTTTTTTTCTACAGCTCTCATTTCTTGAATAGCAGAAACTCTAATAGCATATACAAGCAGTAAGGTTCTTAAGATTTTACTTACCAATGTCTCCTCTTGAAGTGTACCTCCAACACCTCGTATAGCATTGACTACTTCTTTTATTCTTGTGTTGTGCTGTGTGATGTTTTCTCCTTCTTTCATTCTGAGATCATCAAATTTTCCTCTAAGGCTTTCTGCCTTGGCTCTCAGAACATTTGTATCACCTCCATGTACAAGCTTAAGTTTGTCCCACATTTTCTTTGCAGTTTTGCAATCCTTGACATCTTCAAATTCAGCATCGAAGAGTGAGGAAGAAAGCTCTATAACCATGTAGTTATGCTCATGCTTCTCTCTCAATTGATCTACTGTCAAATCTCTTGTTGGAAACACATATTCAGTATCTAAGTATTGAGTAACATCATTACCAATACCTGATAAGTGGAGTCTTATCCTGCTCTTCCATGAAGAAAATTTGTCTTTATTCAACTTCGACACATCTCGTCTATTCATCTTGTGATCCTGACTTAGGTCTTGAAACCTTCCTTCTAAGCACACAAGCTCTAATACCAATTGTTAGTAATAACTAAGAGGGCGGGTGAGTCAGTGGCTTCAAAAACTTTTCTTTATTCTAACCACCAATCAAATAAACCTCAGATTATTATGTCCCTTACAAGATGCATGCCATGAAATACTGTATAATAATTAACTGTCTGTCGGTTTTCCTTTTCTGACCTTATTCTCCTTGATTACCGATAAGCAGTAAAACTTATTTACCGAAACTCAGTAAATATGCAGAGTATACCGATAAATCCAGAAATGCATATGTGGAATGTAAAATAGTAAATTAATAAACCATACACACATAAAACAAGGATTTTAATATGGAAACCCTGTTAAGGGGAAAAACCACTGGTACCGGTACCCCAAATTTTAACTCTTCTGAAGTGAGCCCTGTTAGGAGCCAACCCTGTTAAAGATAACAAACACACTCTTAGGTGTGACCTTGTTAGAGGATTTTATACATAGAGGTTGTCACTTAGTATCAGGAAACTCAGTTTTCTACCATCCTTGAATTAGCCTCCTTCTTAGATTGTCAATAGGTTTTAGGAAAATCTACTGCTACTTTCATGAATCAACCTTTTTGGTACTCCTTGGGATGTACCTCAATATATAGAAGACAGTTAAGTCCTTCTCTATTAAGAGACTTGATGCTTCAATGGTTAAACTAAAACACAATGACTTGTTTCTAATGCAACTTGAATTGCAGATTTTCAGATCTATTTAAGTACATTACCTCTTTGATCAATGTATCAACTCAATTCTTTATGCTCCACACTTTCTACTATGTGAAGTTGTGCTTCACTGTTCGATGGTGTCTGTAGAATTCTTTAGCTCTCCTTCAGCTTGATTGATCAGGATTGTATGAATTTATCCTTCATCAGTTTCTCTTCAGCATCCTCTTTCTATTCACTCTCCCTCTTTGTGATTATTCAGAAATGAACTAAGCTTGTCTCTTATATAGACATGATATTCACTGTTTCTTGATTTTTGATTCATAATTCTTGATTCTTGGCGTGAAAAAAAATCCAATCAATATGATTTAAAGCATAACTCCTAATTTATCTCGTAGTTATCTTTTTCCAACTGTACAAATCTTATTTAAATCAATCACTTAACTCTAGTCGAATAAAACAATGAAAACAACCAGTTAAGTCTATCTTTATCTCTTTCCAGCTAGATATTTTGTCATTTTCTGAACTCTCTATTCTGTCAGTTAACTCTGCAGTTAGTCATCGGTGACAACTGCTAGTTCTGTCAGTGTGACTTCAGTCAGCTTTAGGATCTCCATCCATCGGGCGTCATTGAATTTTACTCGTTGGGCAACTCTGTTCTCAGCTCGTTGGGCATCCTTTGATTTTGCTTCGTTGGGCAATACTATCTTCTACTCATTGGGTATCACTGTGACTTTGGTTCTTTGCCTTTACCAATGGTGTACACTCCGTTAGTGTTATCTGTCACTTAATGAATACTTGACTTTTATGCATTGTTGAAAGCATAATCTTTGTTCCATTGATTCTCTGAAGTCTTTGGCATTATATACATGACCGTACAGATGATATCATGTTGACATCAATGAAAATACAAACCATTAACTATTTTAATGTCTTGCATTATCTTAAACTTAACATTACCAAACATTTAATCAGTTACAAGTCATCATTATCTAATACTTTCTTGAAACAACTGTCAAAATCACTCTTCAATTCTGAAATAATCTTACCAGGATCATTGCCATTCTTCTATGTATTCCTAGGAGGTGGTACTCTTCTATTGTTTACTCCATTATATCTGCAAAAAAAAATTATATGGCCTGGATTATTGCATTTGTAGCATATAGGAGGTCTTCTGTCCTAATTTACTTGCAGCTTAAAAAACTTCACAATGTGTCCAATGTTATTACATCTGTAACATGTAGGTTTCACTGTATGTTCTCCTCTATTGTCTTGGCTATATCCATATTGATTAATTTTCCTGCATTCTTCCTTCTTATCCCCATATGCATTATAGTTAAAACAATAACCAGAAAAAGTCTTAAAAGGGGCATTACCTCTGCAATCTCTTTTCATGTGTCCAAACTTGTTACAAACAAAGCATCTACCTTTGAAAGGTGTGATCTATTCTTTAGGTTCTTCAAGAGTAGTTTTTTATGAATCAATCTTCGTATCTAGTTTCTCTTCTTGATTCTTGGAACATGCAGCTTCATTGAATCCAATACCAGTCATATCTCCTTTAGGTTTCTTTCTATCTCTTTTTTCATCGATCAAGTCACTACTCATGTGTAGTTTCTCAATGTGTTTCTTTGTCTCAACAAGTTCACCTTTTTTGATCTGATTGTATTTCTCCAATTCTAGATATTTGTTCTTGTAATGGTTGGCCTCATTCTACATTTTTTCCATCAAATCATTTGTATTTTTCAAAGCTTCTTCAATCTTGTTTTTAGCATCTCTTTCCAATTGAATTTCTTTAGCAATGGCTTCATTTTCAAGCTTCAAGGTGTCATTCTCTTCTTCAAGTTGCTTTATCTAATCTAAATTATCATTGTTTGAATCTTCTTTTATCTAAACCACAAAATCTTGTCTTTGATTTCTAGAAATTTCAAGTTGTTCTTACAGTTTCTTCATGAATACATCTGCTCTCCTTAATTTGAATCTCAAATCACCATTTTCTGATTTTCCTTTATCAAGGTCTTCAAGAGCAGCTTCAAATTTTTCTTGCAAACTATCTGAATCCATTATGATCTCCCTTAAGTTGTTAAGCTTTCTCTCTAAGGGCCAAAATCTCTAATACCAATTGTTAGGATTAGGTAATACTGAGAGGGGGGTGAATCAGTATTACAACACTTAAAATAAACTTTAAACCAATTCAACATAAACCATAAGCATACTAAAATCAAAGGAACTTAAACAAATAACACAATACTCATGCCACCATTATTTCTTGTCGAGGAAACCCTAGCCAAGGGAAAACCCCAGTGAGGATGGTACCCACAAGCATGCACTAAAGTATAGTGTCCCTGTTAGGAGCTGAATATTACATAGTACATTTCCTTGTTAAAAGAATAACAACCCTGTTAAAGGTATACAACACCCTGTTAGGGGCCAACTGAGCTTACAGCTCTTACAATATACTTCTGTTACAAAGTGTTCTCAGTAATGAACAAAACAAGCATCTTTAGTGCTTAGATAGTTCCAGTCATAGCTCTCCAATTATCTCTCTCAACCCTCTTCTCTGTCATTCGCATCTCTCATATCACATATTTCACCTTCATACTTTGCTCAACAAAAAGTCTTCACATATATATATTTATATATATATATATATATATATATATATATATATACCAAGTCGGCTCTCTTAACCAAATATTACATAGTCGGCTCTCAATACAGTATACAATTAATAAAGTAAATATCAAATACATAGTCGGCGCTCTTACATAATCAAAATAAAGATTATCAACAATCATAATCTATCTTAGCTTTTTAGGAGTCCACATCATACTCCCCAAATCATCACTTCAGTTCAACTGCTCTGTATCACTATTCTGTCGTTGTCGCTTGTCTTCATTTCACTGTAACTCTCTATAAACTTTACCAAAATCAAATTGATCTTAGATGTAGGTTGTACATACCCCATATTATCTCCCTCTAAGCTCACTTGTTTTAACTCATCGATATCGATCTTCGATACCCAAATACCTCTATATTTATGCTCTGTACTTAGTCGATTCCAGAATAGAATCACCAAAACTTAACTCCAGATCAATTGATCAATATGCCATATGTGTTGCCATAAATGACAACCAAAAAGTGAATCATAACACATAAAATTGATCACTTACTAACAATTTTATCATAGTATTCCAATTGGGTCAAAGAACTAAGTATCCAATTGAATTATGGACTGTATTCATAAGACAACCATTATAGCACCCTTATGTAAACCGTGTAATCTTCATTTGTTTGTCGAATTTCAGGTGTAATCCTAATTTTAGGGGGGTGTATGTAGTGCCCACCCATAATTTACTTTTCAATATTGATGCCATAATCTTTTGGTTATTTTCATGGTGATAGTGTATATGTTAGGATGATTTTACTGCCCCATACTTGCATGTGTATGGTTGGCATATATGTTTAATATTATTGTTTTGTGTGTCTATCTTACATTTCTATATGATCTATCTGATGTGGTAGAGGATGGAGAGGTAATTACTTGCATTTCGAGATCCACACGATCGATCGATCCCTATCATTGTTTGTTCTGTATATTATGTACATGCTTGACTTTGTGATGTAGGTTTTCAGGTATCGGGCATCAACTTCCCTAAATTGTCAGGATGAGTGTGTCGTATCGAATTATCTCAGTGCTAAGTGAGAGGAAATAACTTTCAGACCTAAATCCTGGCATTAGCCCTCCTTTGTCCTGAAATAGTGGACAAGTATCTGGTTGACTATTTTCTCTAAATTCGTTGAGGTGACGTGAATTCATGAACCCTTGTTTGAGCATGCTTATGTTGTTGCATCTTTTCTGCCTTTTGATTTGCTCACATTTCAATATGCATGCATGAAGGTCAATCTCGTATTTTGTCGTGATGTAAGTAAAAGAGTAATTAAAGGTTAATTATAAAATTTAAATAATTGAACCTTCTAAGAATAATAAAATATTAAATATATAGATATTTAATTAATAGGGATTAATTAAATACCTCTATTTATTAAAAGGGGTTTATTTAAAAGTCTAAAGATAAAGTTTGAAGATTTAATTAAATATTATGTCTATATGAAAATTAAAAGGTATATATTTAATATAAATAAATTATTAATATGCTACAAATATTATTCTTAATTAAAAATAATAATATGCAATGTAATTGCATTTATATAATAATAATAATAATAATAATAATAATAATAATAAATTGAGTTTTAATTCTAATTAAAAATTGAGTTTTGTGGAGAATTAATTATTTAATTAAAAAAAATAAAAAATAAAAAATAAAAACAAAAAGAACAAAAAAAAAAGAGAAGAAAAGAAAGAAAGGATATTTATTTATTTAAAAACATATATAGATATAATAATTAGTTTGGGAAAAGAAAATAAATAAATAAATAATATTTATTTATTAATTATTAAAAGAAAGAAAAAGGAAATTGTGAATTTTTTTCTTTTAAAAATAAATAAATAAGTAAATTGAATTTATCTAAAATAAAATAAGAAGAAAAACAAAGAAAGTAATTCTTTTATCTTTTTTCTTCAGAGTTAAGTTTTTCTAGGAAGTTGTCCTAAAAACCTTGGTTAAATAGTTTTTATTTATGAGATGATTTGGTCATTTGTTTGAAAAAGAGAGGACAAAGAGTTTTTAGAACACAAGTTTTACGAGACAGGTTATAGGTTTTGCATGGAGATGTTCTAATGCAGGAGCATCCTGGGTGTAAGGGCAATCTTGCATCACCCAAAAATATGTGTTTTTCTATTCAATAAGGGCTATTTTGTACAAAGCTGCTATTTTTAGAAACTTACTATTTTTAGTAAGTTGGTC
>MU224371.1:53476-75479 GCA_018584345.1 Thuja plicata
CTATTTGAGCTTGATTTTTCAATCGTAGTCTGATAAACATTCATCCAAAAAAAATTCTAATTACCTAATTAGGAAAATCGCTTCAGTGAGATTTTAACTAATTTTTTTATGAATGTTTTCACTGAGTTTTATGATGATCCAATGGTGAAAAACAAATTTATGGTATTTTGACCAAGCTAGTAACCTTCATTCCTAAACAGGACTATTAGAGATATTTACTTTTTACATCATTTAAATGACCTTATCTTTATGACTGTAATGAATGAAAAATATGTGAAATTAAATTATCTTTCTATCGATATAAGTTGCAGATCTATATCATTTCATATGAGATTATACCGTTCAAATTACAGACTGATATGCATAGAGGAAATACACAAAAACTCATTGTTATAAAGTTAAAATTGTTAATAAGTATTATTAATTAAAAAATTAATCAATTTGAAAATTATTAAATAATTAATATGACTGGTCTAATCCATTTATAATTTAATTTTAAAGATCATAGAGATTCACTAAAATATCATATATGTTCCATGTGCGTACTTTGTGTTATTAACTAAGTCATTTATGACTTAAGGGTATTTTAATAGATAGAATGATGTTATAAAAATGGAGTTAAATATTATGTCAAATGTATGCATGTCTTCTTTCATGTGATCTTGGTGTTGTTAAGTGTCAGTGTCGGTAGGTTGTTACCCTAGGTGGGTTTTGTCTTTGGACTTGTACTATATTATGATTTTATGCCTTTTTGTTCTTTAGGTTTCATAGTGTGGAAAGTTCATAACCTATTTATGTCATGATTGGTTCATGTGTTTTCTTGTGTACATATGTTATATATGTCATGTGTTCCTTGAGTCCTTGATCTTTATGTTATTTTACCATAAGAGGTGACAACCAATATTGTGTTGAGTTTCGATTTGTTCACTTGGTCACCTTGTTTCTTCTATTATGATTATTCAATTTTTTGAGTGATAGTATTTTTTATTATGATTTGATCCATGTTGGAGAGAGATGATTTTGATGTTATTGAGGATCATTGGTTTCATGATATGAGATTTAGAGAATTTGATAATTATTTATTGAGATATCCATTATGGGATGGATGACTTATTGAGATGTCCATTATGGGATGGACAATCTAGATCCTTGTATAGGATGTATTATTCTTTGTTTCCATAAATGGATCCTTGTATAGGATGGATCAATATGCCATATGTGTTGTCATAAATGACAACCGAAAAGTGAATCATAACACATAAAATTGATCACTTACCATCAATTTTATCATAGTATGCCAATTGGGTCAAAGACCTAAGTATCCAATTGAATTATGCACTGTATTCATAAGACAACCATTGTAGCACCTTTATGTAAACCTTGTAATCTTCATTTGTTTGTCGGATTTCAGGTGTAAGCCTAATTTTAAGGGGGTGTATGTAGTGCCCACCTATAATTTACTTTTCAATGTTGATGCCATAATCTTTTGATTATTTTCATGGTGATGGTGTATATGTGTTAGAGTAATTATATTTTACACTTATTAATTAAATCACTTTGGTTTAATTAAATAAGTTATTTATTACTCTATTTTATTAAGCTATCTCTTAGGTGCATTATAATTAATATCTTTATTAATTATAATGTGCAACCTAGCTTTTTTAGGCTTTAGGGTTTTGTTCACCTTTATAGGTTGAACCTTATAAATAAAAAAATTTCAATTTAACTCGGATCATAATTTTGCTCTCATTTTTTAGTAACTTCTGAGTTCTGCCTTTTGCCTCTTTCTGCTTCTCTCCTGTAACAAATTATTTGCATGCGGGTATTCTTGGCGTTCTGTGGATTTGTATATCTCAAATCCTACAATATGTTAGGATGATTTTACTGACCCCATACTTGCATGTGTATGGTTGGCATATATGTTTTATATTATTGTTTTGTGTGTCTATCTTACATTTATGTATGATGTGTCTGATGTGGTAGAGGACAAAGAGATAATTACTTGCATTGCAAGATCCACATGATCGATCGATCCCTATCATTGTTTGTTCTATATATTATGTGTTGGAAATACAATATTGGGAAAGCAAGATACTGAGAGGGGGGGTGAATCAGATCTTGAACTTTAATCACTTTAAAACAAATTGATCCACAAACATATAAATATGTAATCAATCTAATATCTAGTAGCATCCATGACAGTAAATGAATAACACAATACACAGAATTTGGTAACCCAGAAACCCAAATAGGTAAAACTGGGGTGGGGATGACACCCACAAATTCTTCACTACTGCAGCAATAAAGTGTGCTTGTTAGGGATACAAGAGTTTGATTACAATATGCAATCTACTTGGTTAAAGGTCTGCCTAGTTAAGAGCTTTAGATCATTACAATCTACCTTGTGAAAGTATTTCAACTTACAGTAAAGTAAGCTCTCTACTAAGAGATTTAGAAAGGTCTGCTAGAACTACTCTGTTAAGAGATTTTACCTGATACACTTGTTAGAATGTCTCAAGATATGATCCTTCGATATGCACTCTGATGCTGATAATGGATCTCCTCTTTATAATGCCTTCTCTAATCTTATAATATGATATCTCCTTATTTTGTTGCTCACTGCTCTTCTACTCTGCTAGATCGATGCTTCTTATCAAAACAACCCTTCACACATCTCTCATGTATGTATGCATTGTCTCTCTATGCTCTCCAATCGCTCATGTAATTAGGGTAAGAAGCCATCTTATTATACTCTTTGAATCTGGAAAATAGATCTAGATCAACGATAAAAAATAAAACGTATGCCTCCTAGGCATTCCAATTTTCTGATTGGCTTCATGCCACGCATAGGATAAAACAATTAAATGCGTAATTAAATTCATAGAGAATATTAAATGCTTCACATATGTCGGCCCAAAACACCCACAAGTCAGCCCAAACATATTACCTTAAAGTTTGTGTCATATCTGACATGTATGTCAAAACTGTCTAGCTCGACACTTAAGTCTTTGGCACTCGGCACAGGATTACGGGATAGCTTGGCATCTATGATCTGTTCTACTCAGTAACGACTTTTCCGGGTAGCTCAGCCTATACTATTTTAGCTCGACCGCAATGGTAGCCGACCAAAACTGTCTGAATAAATGACTAAGTGTGGACACTAAATGATCAACAAAAACTTAGAGATTAACAATCTCCCCCTTTGATATTTAGTGGAAAAAACACTTATCATTTATTTTACATCCACAAAACTTCCTAAGTACATACAATACTCCCCCTTTGATTATGCTTCATACTATACATTCCTTCAAAACATATTATGTATATTATACCTTTAGTTCATCTATTCACCTTCCTTTCCTGATTCCCCCTTGTTTTTGTCACTGATAGCTGGAGGGGTTGGGTTGTACTTATCCAAAAATTGTTTATGAAGTTGAATAATTAATGCAAATGAAGTGTCCCAACTATCTTTAACAAACTTCATAATTCCCAACTTAACTTCTAGTTCAGCTGCTAGACTTACCAAACTTTCTGCAGTAGAGAGATGAGAGTCTCTCTTTATTAGTTCTCTAGCAGTTGTGAGTTCTCTCTGCATAACCTCTAGATGAGGTATCAGATTAGCCTGAATCATAATCAATTTTTCCCTAATCCGGCCATCTTCAGCCATAAGCTCAGCTAACCTCCTCTTTGTATGAGTTAACTTATTGAAATGAATGGAGCTAGAGCTAGCCTCCATGCTTAGTGAACTTGCAGTTGATTTCATATCCAGTTGCAATTTCTCAATTAACTGTTGATTTTCTTTGGTGAAGAAAGATTCATCACATAGTCTTTATTACAAAGAAAATACATTGTTTGCAACTCCTTCTAGAATTTCAATGAGAGAGTAAATTTCAACCTGTTGTGTAGCTATCTTTTTAGATATCTTCTCCAGTACTTTGTTCTCAAAATTTCTCTCAAACCATTGCAATATTTTTTCATTTGCCTCTATATTATCATCAGTCACCTTTTGTACAATGTGAACTAACTTTTCTAGTATAGGTGCCTGGTCATTTACATCATCCATATCAAAAGAATTTACAAAAATATCTTTGATGGCATGTAGAACTTGCTTCTACTTATGTTCTCTCTTCATTTCTTCATGTCTCTTCTTCCTCTTCAAAAGTTCTTGAAGGGTCTGAATATGCTCGTATGATAAGTTCTTAGGATCCCATTTAGGAATCACAATTACTTCATCTAATGTGGCATTTAGTCCTGGTGACTTCTTCTTATGTAGCTTCCTCCTTTTGGGCTTAGGTCAGCTATCAACCGACTCAGTTTCAATGATTTTCTTTCCTTTGTCACTAAGAAATTCAATTGTTGACTTCATATTAATCAATATTTCCTGTTGGTTAGGTACATTCCCCATTTTGAGTCCAGTGGGGATAGATGAAGCAGAGTGTGGTAGGTTTACCAACACTTGTATAGCCTCTTGTTCTTTAGGCTTGTTTCCAGTTGCTTCCATTTTGTCTCTGTTGTTTAATAATGTCTGAGCAACCTCTATAATAGGTGGATTTTTAGTATTTACCTCTTAATCTTCTAGTTTATCTTTCTCAGCTCCTTCTTCTTCATCTTTATCTTCATCGACCTCAGTAGCCTTGATAGGTGATTCGATAGTTGTGTCTGTCGGCTCATCCTGATCCTCAACATCCACATTTCTAACATTATCCAGTGTGGTGTTGATGGGACTATCCATTGTCAAGTCTGTAACTTTCTCATCACCTATTTCCTTTTGTTTTTCAGTTTCTATTTCTATTTGATCAGTGGTGATTTGCTCAGAAGTTCCTTCACTTGTTTTCTTCTCTTTTGGAACTGCCAACCCAAAAATCTCTTTCCAAATCCGAGTACTTTGATGTACTACTCCTTCAATATCATTCTTCAAAATAGAATAAGCTCTATATTTGGGTACAAAATTTTTCTTATATTGATCAACAAATTTTTCTTTTTGTTTCTTTGTCAATTGTGGGATGACTCTATCCAAATTTGCTTCCCTAATTTGCCTTTCAGTCATCAATGCAAATTCCCATTTCCTAGATAAGAAATCATAAATTTATGTAGGGGCATTATTCCCTATCTCTATAGGTGTCAATTTGAATGTACTCATCATGTCTAATAGAGCTTCTTGTAACTTGATCTTATTCTCTAAACTTTGTTTTTCATATTTGATAAATTTAAATCTAGATAACCCAGTTGAACTTCTAATGTTCTTGCATACCCCATCAATGTCTACAGGATGTTTGAATGATGTTGAAGGTATGTTTCTCGGCACATCAGTGTCTATTTCCTCATCTTCTTCATCACTCAATATTAGTCTCCTTTTCCATGGTCTTTTGGCAGAACTGCTCGGTACTGCCTTGGTCTTGACTTGTTTCTTCTTCCCTGAGCTGCTTTCGGCAGCATTCTTCCTTGTGTATACTGATGTTCTCACCACAAGAGGTGAAATAGCTAATGCCCTGGTCCTTGGTCTGTTTACAACAGGAAGGGTAGCCTGAGGTTTAACTTTTCTTACTTTGGTTGCCTTGGCAATCATGGTTGTTTCCCTTTCCCCTTAACAACTACATCCTTTTCAGACTCATTCTTCTTCTACTTCTTCTTCTTCTTCTTCTCCACTAGGTATTTCTTCTCCTTATCCAGTAGTTAAGCCTAGAGAATCATCCTCTTCTTTCTCATCACTTGCAATTCCAACCATCTTCTTGAAATTCTTGACAATCTTTTTCCTCTTTCTTTCTATGGTGTCAGCCTTTAGGTTCATAGAAATTTTGGCCTTGGCTTCTTCATAATTACCAAAACCTTTAGTAGTACTATCAATTTCCTCTGCTAGTAAGATTTTTATGGCTGCAGATGTTTCATCTATGTTTACTTCATAAGGTAATGGCCTTAACCATGATACCCTAGGTACTACAACCTAAACATAAGTGTAATCTATGTCAACTAGAAAACACACATCCTCATAATGTTGTTCCACTAATGAACTAGGAATTTTGCTTCTCAATCTCATACTTTTCTTGAACTCCACAAAATATGTTCCCATCACATTATCAAAATTATCACCTAACTGTTGAATCAGTACATTTATCTGTTGGGTGATAGGTCTGTCTTTTTTCCATACTATGTTTCCATAGGTAGAAAAATTATTTTGAACATAGAAAAATATGCATACAAGCAAGGATCCGAACTTACACACAGAATTCTTCGCTTTCCTGATTGATGCAAGGTTCTCGGCAAGCTGTGTTAGTTGTAGCTCAACTAGGTCATATGTGTGATCCTTTTTGATGATTTTCCATGCTCGGTCTACTGCAATGCAAGGCACATTGTCCAGTTGGCTCGAATGATAGAACTTGTGATCTATAACCCTCACAGCAAAATCAAGTTCTAGGTCTTCGATGGTGGAAATAGTCATTTCTCTCTTGTTCCATATAGTTTTAGTGACCTTCTCTATGTCTTCTTTACTCTGGAATTTCATGGTCCTTTTCCCATTGATTGTAGGGTAACCAGTTACATGACGTATGATATCCTTGGTAATCCTTACTAGTCCATTCTCCAACAAAATGCTCATATCATGTACCCTGCTAAGAACAATTTTGATCCATTCTTCCCTGAAATTCCTTGGAAACTCTAGGGCTTGAGTTAACCCTCGCTCGGCTAAATGATTGTGTTTGGGTTTTAGGGCTCTATCTATACATAGTTTCCCATAGGATTCCCTCAGCTCATGGTCTCCAACTTCATTGATTTTACACATGTAACATGCCATAATGTCATGAATCATAAGTACCTTCGGAGGGATCGAAGATAGGGCTCCAGTTAGATCACCTTTGATAGCGCTCTCAGGAACAGCTTGAAAGTTGGGAGGTGCACAGGTGTCGCTCCTCACCAATTAAACTTCTTTCAATTCCTTCTCCATTCCCTTAACTAGTGCAGAAAAACTAGCGATCATGATTTCACAATATAGGGTTTCAAAGATGAAATAGAGTACCTCGACAACTATCAAAGTTTGCACTTTTGTTGAATGGCTGATAGCACGCTATAGAATTCTTCAGAAATCTCTGCTGAAATCAAGTTCACCAATGCTTCAACACTTCAAGAAATCTCAAATCGCAAGGTGAAATGAATCATGAACAGTTCATTCCTTTATAGGCTTCGAGGTAGGTTTGCAATAAATGTTCTGTCCGTTGGAGTTAGTGAAAAATGGTTGTCCTCGGCCGACTCCGACAATCTCTTAGTCGCAACCCAAACTAGCTCGGCACATATGCCGACGAGCTCGGTCTTAGTATAATACTGATGTTCGGCACCTTCAGTGCTTAAGTGACTTTTCTCGGTACTTTAACTTTAAAATATGTCCTGATGCATCTTATCATATGCAGATATGGACTTTGGCATAGTATATGTTAGGAACTGATGTAAGATATGAAATTTAAATATAGTTCCTTATGTACCTCTTCTGCTTAGTTTGAGATAGTGTGATCACCTGATCCATTAGATTGGGTGACCTCAGCTTCAGTAGTTTTACTGCTGCTCAGCTCTTTTTTCCTTACCCATGTCTACTTCATCTGTACTCTAATTTCCTCAACAGTAGGAGCAGGTACTCTTGTCTTGCACTCTCTCTTAGTATGACCAATTTTCAAACAACTAAAACAAACTAGGCTTCCATTCATCCAACTCTTATATCTTCCTCTGAAATGTGTCTTTATGAAGTCTTCGGGTGCATGTCCATACTCTTCACAGTAATGACAACTTTTCTTTGTGTTATAATCCCAATTGTAAGTGTTGCCTTTTCTTGGTGATTTTGCTTGTGTCTTTGATGTCCATTGATGTTTAGCATTAGATCTACAATCTTGTGCCTTATGTCCAAATTTTTGACAATTGTAACAATATCCATTGATTCTTGATGTGGGAGGTGCATCATTTTCCTTAGTCCAACATTCATGTGCTTTATGTCCAAATTTCTTACAGTTAAAGCAATAATCATTGAACTTAGGTTTGGGATTAGACTTACCATTCTTCCTTCGGCAAATGTTTGCAGTGTGTCCTGGTTTTCCATAGTGGTGGCATATAGGTTTGTTGCTCTTTGTCTTTGAGTTCATCTTTTCACCAGTCTTTGATGATTCTCCTTTCTTAGTAAATGTTTTTGGTTCAATGTGACCTAATCCAAAAGAATCTTTTGGTCTCCTTGATGATTCCATCAGATTCTCAAAATGAGTCAAAGCTTCATTAGGTTTATTCAACCTTTCATTTAGTTCTTTCTCAAATCTCAAATCATCTTTTAATTGACTGTTCTCAAATCTCAGATTCACAATTTTCATGTCTTTCCTACTGATCTCCTGATTTGCAAGTAGTAGTTGATTTTCTATGTCAACCTGATTGTTTGTCATCATTTGCACATCATGTGTCCTTTCATCAAGTATGACAGTTATCACTCTTTTATCTTCTTCTTCCATAGCTTTGTCATCTTCAAATTTCTTCTTTTGTTCCACTACTTCACATAGTCTTACTGTCTGCATTTCTTGTTCTCTTTTCAGGTTTCTGACTTCTTCACACAATACATTGTTCTTTTCTAGTAGATCTACAATTGTTGCATCACTCTCAGTAGAATCTCCATTCTAAAATAGATTTACAGTGTCTTCTTCCTAATAATGAGAATCATTCATTTGTTTTGCCAAATCTTTCCTAGATGTCAATGACTTCCTACATTCATGTCTAGCTATCTCAAGCTGATGTAATGCTAGCTGAATTTCAATCTTTTGATTCTCAATGACTTTACCCAATCTGTAAATCTCCATCTCCAGATCTGTACTCTCAAGCTGATTAAAACCTTTTTGTAGGAGAATGAAGCTCTGATACCAATTGTTGGAAATACAATATTGGGAAAGCAAGATACTAAGAGGGGGGGTGAATCAGATCTTGAACTTTAATCACTTTAAAAAAAATTGATCCACAAACATATAAATATGTAATCAATCCAATATCTAGTAGCATCCATGACAGTAAATGAAAAACACAATACACAGAATTTGGTAACCCAGAAACCCAAATAGGTAAAACTGGGGTGTGGATGACACCCACAAATTCTTCGCTACTACAACAATAAAGTGTGTCTGTTAGGGCTACAAGAGTTTGATTACAATATGCAATCTACCTGGTTAAAGGTCTACCCAGTTAAGAGCTTTAGATCATTACAATCTACCTTGTGAAAGTATTTCAACTTACAGTAAAGTAAGCAGTCTGCTAAGAGATTTAGAAAGGCCTGCTAGAACCACTCTATTAAGAGATTTCACCTGATACACTTGTTAGAATATCTCAAGATATAATCCTTCGATATGCACTCTAATGCTGATAATGGATCTCCTCTTTATAATGCCTTATCTAATCTTATAATCAGATATGTCCTTACTCTATTGCTCACTGCTCTTCTACTCTACTAGATCTATGCTTCTTATCAAAACAACCCTTCACACATCTCTCATGTATGTATGCATTGTCTCTCTGTGCTCTCTAATCGCTCATGTAATTAGGGTAAGAAGCAATCTGATTATACTCTTTGAATCTGGCGAATAGATCTAGATCAATGATCAAAAATAAAACTTATGCCTCCTAGGCATTCCAATTTTTTGATTGGATTCATGTCACGCATAGGATAAAACAATTAAATGTGTAATTAAATCTGTAGAGAATATTAAATGCTTCACATATGTCGGCCCAAAACACCCATAAGTCGGCCCAAACATATTACCTTAAAGTTTGTGTCATATCTGACATGTATGTCAAAACTGTCTGGCTCAGCACTTAAGTCTCTGGCGCTCGACACGGGATTACCGGATAGCTCAGCATCTATGATCTGTTCTTCTCGGTAATGACTTTGTCGGGTAGCTTGGCCTATACTGGTTTAGCTCGGCCGCAGTGGTAGCCAAGAAAAATTGCCTGAATAAATGACTAAGTGTGGACACTAAATGATCAACAAAAACTTAGAGATTAACATTATGTATATGCTCAACTTTGTAATGTAGGTTTGCAGGTACTGGACATCGACTTCCCTAAATTGTCATGATGAGTGTGCCCTGTCGCATTATCTCAGTGCTAAGTGAGATGAAATAACATTCAGGCCTAAATCCTGGCATTAGCCCTCATTTGTCCTGAAATAGTGGACAAGTATCTAGTTGACTATTTTCTTTAAATTCGTTGAGGTGACGTGAATTCATGAACCCTTGTTTGAGCATGCTTATGTTGTTGCATCTTTTCTGCCTTTTGATTTGCTCATTTCAATATGCACGCATGAAGGTCAATCAAGTATTTTGTCGTGATGTAAGTAAAAGAGTAATTAAAGGTTAATTATAAAATTTAAATAATTGAACCTTCTAAGAATAATAAAATATTAAATATATAGATATTTAATTAATAGGGATTAATTAAATACCTGTGTTTATTAAAAGGGATTTAATTAAATATAAAGATAAAGTTTGAAAATTTAATTAAATGTTATGTCTATATGGAAATTAAAAGGTATATATTTAATATAAATAAATTATTAATATGCTACAAATATTATTCCTAATTAAAAATAATAATATGCATTGTAATTGCATTTAAATAATAATAATAATAATAAATTGAGTTTTAATTCTAATTAAAAATTGTGTTTTGTGGAGAATTAATTATTTAATTACAAAAAGATAAAAATAAAAACAAAAGTAAAATAGAAATAACGAAAAAAAAGAGAAGAAAAGAAAGAAAGGATATTTATTCATTTAAAAACATATATAGATATAATACTTAGTTTGGGAAAAGAAAATAAATAAATAAACAATATTTATTTATTTAATATTAAAAGAAGAAAGAAAAAAGAAATTGTGTATTTTTTTCTTTTAAAAAGAAATAAATAAGTAAATTGTTTTTATTTAAAATAAAATAAGAAGAAAAACAAAGAAAACAATTTTTTTATCTTTTTCCTTCAGGGTTAAGTTTTTTTAGGAGGTTGTCCTAAAAACCCTAGTTAAATAGTTTTTATTTATGAGATGATTTGGTCATTTTTTTGAAAAAGAGAGGATAGAGAGTTTTCAGAACACAAGTTTTAGGAGAGAGGTTACAGGTTTTGCATGGAGATGTTCAAGTTAAAGAATATATTTTTTAAAGGTTGGAAGTCTTCTTTTTGGTTCTTCTTCTTCTTCTTCTTCTCCTCCTTTTTAGCAAGTCTACCTGGCGTTTTCAAGGTAGGAGTTTCTGAGCCTTTTTGCAATTTCTGTTGGAAAGATTATTTTCTTCGTGCTTGCTTGATTCTTATTTGATTTTGAACTAAGGTTCTTTTTATTTTAAAAAATATATATACAGATAATTGGGGCATTCTGGTGAATTATTTTCATGGCATGTCTGGTATTCTGTGAGAATTTGTATGGAAACCCTAGGAGAGAATGATTTAAAAAGGATACATTTGTGTTGTATATTCATTAAGGTTTTACCAAATTGTACAAATTTAGTTTCATAAATTTCAACTGTGTGGCAGAATCATTTATTATGAACTATGTGTATTGTAGATACATGTATGTAAGGATATGGGTTTGAAAATATACGCTTTTAGATTAGGGTTGTGAAGAGTCGGGGTAGGGAATAATTTTTATTTTAGATGTCACCTTAAAAATATAAAGACACTTTAAGATACCCATTTTGGTTTTATTATATATATATATATATATATATATATATATATATATATATATAGGGTTCATTTGTACAGAAATGGTCAAATATTGGTTGTTATGCTAAAATTAGGCCTATTTGAGCTTGATTTTTCAATTGTAGTTTGATAAACATTCATCCAAAACTTTTTCTATTTACCTAATTAGGAAAATCGCTTCGGTGAGATTTTAACTAATTATGTTATGAATGTTTTCATTGAGTTTTATGATGATCCAACGGTGAAAAACAAAGTTATGGTATTTTTACCAAACTAGTAACCTTCATTCCTAAACAGGATTGTTACAGAGATTTAATTTTTACATCATTTAAATGACCTTATCTTGGTGTAGGAGCACACCTAACTCAAACCCCTAGCTCCTTATTTATGGCATGTACTGACTCTAGCCAAGTCAGGAGAATATGTGTAGACCTTAGAAGGTCATTTGTTTTATTTCCCTAAGATGGATATGAGTAGGTCAATCCATGTCTAGATAGGTTTCTTAGTTGGTTTCTTTTAGTTGTGTGTGTGTGAGGTAGTTGGTAAGCCTTTAGAAATCAAACCAAGGCATCAGGAATCTTGGATAAGCTTCTTGGTATCACTGGCACTCGGCCTACACTAGTGCCTAGTAGCTCGGCCTACATTGCCTAGCAGCTTGGCCTACATTGGTGCCTAGTATCTCAGCCAACACTTGAGCTCGGCTTGCATTACTATTGCTTGACAATATTTCATTGTAACGGCCCGTGAAAAGTGGATCTTGTCTTTTATGGATAGTATGGTTAGTGTAACGGTTCCTGAAGAGATTCTTGTGAATGAGTGGACTATTAGGGTTGTTTCCTATGAGAGGATGGTTACTAATAACATCCCAAGCCTTCTTTTTAGGGATCTAGAAGGTAGAGATTGTAGAAGAAGAGAAGCTACAGGAAAGTTAGAGATTTGCAGATTACTATAATGTTTTTTTTTGTTTCCAGTAATGAGAAGTTGCAGATTGTGTGTTTAGTAGATATCAAGTTTCTTTGTGGTTCATTTTGCATGCAAGTAGATTAGTCCCTTTATTTTATATTTTGCAAGTTATTAGTTCTTCACCCGTTCTGGGTTGTAAACAGTTGTGGCCCCTCGAGATTCCTGAATCTGTGGTGAGAATCATGTGTTGGGATGGAACTCGAGAGGAGCCCTTGTACATAATTTCCTTTTTGTTTTCTGTAGGAGAAGAAACAGCAAAGAATCTGGAGATCTTACCCTAGGCGAGCTTGGAAATACTCCAGCTAGGGAAGAGAATGAAAGCAATGTTTAGAAAAGATTGCATAAGCAAGTAGAATGAATCTATTTGTGTAGGTTCAGCAAGAAGAAGATGAAAAGCATTTTGATGGGGACCGAGTCTTGAAGAGGAGGTAAAGTTGAGAGTGACTTGCCTCAGTTTAGGGTTGTGAACACCCTAAGAGATCTAGGAGAAAGATCTCAGAGAAGAGCCAAGGTAGTTCTATAGCAGCAACAAGACTTCTATCCACATCAGATTGGTATCAAAGCCTAAATTGATTGGGCTTGTGGTAAATGTTCCAGCCAACAATATCAGTAGGTGAAAAAAAGATGGTCACCAATGTGGAGCTTGCAAAGGAAGTAGATGAGCAGAAGAGAGTGATAGAGGATCAAAGGGAAAGGAGTAGAATCCTTGAAGAAGCCCTGGATGAGATGAAGGTAAAACTTCAAGAAATTGCAGATGCAACTAAAAGAAAAGATGGAAATGAAGTCAGCAGTAGTAGAGAGAAGCAGAAAGTTGATGAAGAAGACTTAATACCTGAACCAGACCCTCCCATGAATGAGGAGCCATTTTTAAAAGCTCTCAGAGCCCTAGGAGGCAAAATTATTGATGTAATTCCATTCTTTAATGGAAAAATGGACAGTGAACTAGTTGTGGAATGGATAGAAGGTATTGAGAATCATTTTTATTGTGAGGGCATAACTGAAGCACAAAAGGTAAAAGTTGCAAAGTCAAGGTTAAGAGGTTCAGCATTAACATTGTGGAAATACGTCCAAGAAGAGAGGGAGAAGATGGGTAAGCATCCAATTTCAAATTGGAAGTCCATGTTAAACAAGGTAAAGGAGCAATACCTACCTAAGGATTATGAAATCAAGTTACACAAGAAGAGGCAGAGTTTGAAGAACAAAGATTTGGATGTGGCTACGCATACTGAAGAATTCTAGAAGTTGTGCTTGAGGTCAAGAGTCCAAGAGGATGGGAATATCAAGGTGGTTAGGTATCTTGGAGGCCTAAAATGGAATATCCAAGAGGAAATCAGTTTGTGGACTCCCACAACTGTCCATAAGTGTTTCCAACTTGCATTGAAATTGGAAGAGAAGAACAAAAAGAAATCAGAATCAAACTTTAGAGGAAGAGGAAGAGGAAGAGGAAGAGGTAGAGAAGGAAGAGGACAAGGAGGCTATGGTGGAAGAGGATCAGATTCAAGGCAGAAAAGTGAGAACAAGCTCACTAAAAATCAGGAAGGAAACTCAAATAGAGGAGGTTTCAAAAGAGGTAGAGGGTCTAACTCTCGTTGGAGAGAAAGGAGAAGCAGCAACCAAGGAAGAGGAGCATCCTACTTTTCCACCATGAAGTGCTACCACTGTAATCAGCTAGGACATCCTACCTATAGGTGTCTTGAAAAAGGTTCTACTTCTCAAGGAGGTGGAAAGAGAGTTAACTATTTCCAAGAAGAATCAAGTTGTAGCAACAAGCCATTTGAGGTGCCATTGGAATCAAAGGAAGGTGAGAACCTTGTGATAAAGAGGACCTTAATCAGAGAGCCAAGCAAAGAAGAACCAAGCCTAAGGAGAGCACTCTTTAGAGTGAAGTACAAGATCACAGGGAAGGTGTGTAGAGTCATTATTGATTCAGGCTCAACTGATGATATCATTAGTGAAGAGGCAACCAGCAAATTAAATTTGAAAAGGATTCCACATGAAAACCCATACAAGGTTACATGGCTCAACAAAGGACAACATGTGTTTGTAGGAGAACAAGCATGGGTAGAGTTCACCATTGGCAAGTATAAAGACAGAGTTCTATGTGACATTCTTCCCATGGATGCATTTCATCTTCTACTTGAAAGGCCATGGAAATTTGATACGCAAGCCATGCATGATAGAACCAAGAATGCATACTCATTCAAGAAAGATGGAGTGACTTTCAAAATTCAGTCACTAATAGAAGAAGGAGAGATGAAGACATCAAGTCCAAGTGTGCTCATGGTTGGTGAGAAGGAGTTCTTGAAGACTCTAGGAGGAGAAGGAGTTGGATTTTCTCTAGTATTAAAGCCAAAAGATGAAGCTACTGTCAAGAAATCAGAAATACCGAATGAGGTAAAAGAAATACTTGGAGAGTATAGAGATATTATGAATGATGGCCAGCCCACTCCCCTACCTCCTAAGAGACTTGTTAGTCACAAGATTGACTTCATTCTAGGAACTCCCTTACCCAACAAAGTTGCCTATAAGATGACCCCTCAGCAAAATCAGGAGATAGCCAAGCAAATCAGAGAGTTATTAGACCAAGGCCTAATTAGAAAAAGCATAAGCCCATGTGATGTCCCTACTACTTTAGCAACTAAGAAAGGAGGAGCTTGGAGACTTTGTACTGATTCTAGATCCATTAATAGAATCACCATTAGGTATAGGTTCCCAATACCCAGAATTGAAGACCTAATGGATTGTTTAGGAGAGGCAAAGTACTTCAGCAAGATTGATCTTAAGAGCGGCTACCACCAAATCAAAATTAATGAAGGAGATGAATGGAAGACAGCTTTCAAAACTACAAAAGGTTTGTATGAATGGCTTGTAATGCCATTTGGTTTGTCTAATGCTCCCTCAACTTTTATGAGGCTTATGAATGAGGTATTGGTAGAGTGCATTGGTAAGTTTGTTGTTGTCTACCTAGATGACATTTTAGTTTTCAGCAGAACTAAGGAGGAGCATATTAGACATTTGAAAATTGTTTTCAAGAAATTGCATGATGAAAAGATAATGATCAATTTGGAGAAGTGTGACTTCATGAAGCATGAGCTTGTATATCTTGGTTTTGTTTTGTCACAGGGTAACCTCAAAATGGACCAAGAAAAGGTGGATGCTATTCTAAGTTGGCCTGCTCCCAAGGCTGGGACTGAGGTGAGAAGTTTTCATGGTTTAGCTTAGTATTATAGAAAGTTCATTAGAAATTTTAGTGGGATTTGTGCACCTATGTTAGACACCATTAGAGGTGGGATGAAGACAAAGTTTCAATGGACACCACAAGCAGACAAAGGGTTTGAAACACTCAAGGAGAAGATAGCATAGTTGCCTACTCTAGTTCTTCCAAGCTTTGATAAGCTTTTTACAGTAGAATGTGATGCAAGTAATGTGGCCATTGGGGCTGTCATAAGCCAAGAAGGAAGACCAGTAGTTTTCCATGGTGAGAAGCTAAATGATGCAAAGAAGAAGTACTATTCTTATGACTTAGAGTTGTATGCTCTAGTCCAAGCACTCAAGAAGTGGAGGCACTACTTTATGCCAAAGGAGTTCATAGTATATACTGATAACCAAGCTCTCAGCTTCCTTAACTCTCAAAACAAGCTCAGCAGCAAACACATGAAGTGGGTGGAGTATGTACAAGCCTACACTTTCAATATCAATCATAAAAAGGGAGTGCAGAATAAGGTTGCTGATGCATTGAGCAGAAGGATGCTCACAGTCCAAGAAGTTTAGCTACAAAGCATAGGTATTGATAGCTTCAAAGACCTATATGTTGAAGATGAAGATTTTGCCCAAATCTACAAGGTATGCAAAGAGTTTAATAACAACTTTCATGGTGATTTTTCTGAATATACTTTGCAGAATGATTTATTGTTTAAAGGAGGTCAGCTTTGTGTTCCTAAAGGGTCTATGAGAGAGAATTTGATTCAGTAAAAACATAATGGAGCACTTAGTGGTCATTTTTGAGTCGGTAAGACTCAAGAGCTAATCACTAGGTTCTATTTTTGGCCTAGAATGAATAGAGATGTTACACAATATGTTGAGAGTTGCGTAGTGTGTCAAAAAGAAAAGGGCACATCTTCCAATATAGTTCTTTATCAGCCACTTCAAATCCCAACCAGACCATGGGAATGCATAAGCATGGATTTTGTAGTTGGTTTGCCAAGAACAAGGCAGGGATATGACAGTATTTTTGTTGTTGCGAACAGATTTAGCAAGATGGCTCATTTCATACCTTGCAAGACTATTCATGATGCTTGTAACATTGCTCAGATTTTTTTCAGTGGAGTGGTGAGGATCCATGGACTCCCACTTAGTATTTTTTTTGATAGGGAAACCAAATTCATGAGCCATTTTTGGAAGACCTGATGGAAAAATTTGGGCACTAACTTGTCTTTTGGATCTGCCTATCATCCACAAACAGATGGCCAAATAGAGGTAGTCAATAGGAGTCTTGGTAACTTGTTGAGATGCCTCACAAAGGAGTATGGTCAAGCATGGGACCAACTCATTGGACAAGCTGAGTATGCATACAATGATACAGTGAACAGATCAACTGGTAAGAGTCCTTTTGAAATTGTTTATGGCTTTCACCAAAGAGGGATTTTTGAGCTTAGAGAATTGAAGGAAGGAATGCATGGTAGTGGATATGCTGAGGACTTTGCTCATTCAATGAGGGAAGTCCATGAAAGTGTGCGAAAGAACTTGATTGAGAATGCTAAAAAGGTAAAGCAAAAGGTGGATGCAACAAAGAGGGATGTCTAGTTTCAGATTTGAGACTTTGTGATGGTACACTTGAACAAACATAGGCTGCAAAAAGGTGTTCCTCACAAGATACAAATGAAGAGGCTAGGTCCATGTAAGATACTTTCAAAGTATGGAAACAATGCATGCAAGGTGGAGCTTCCTAAAGACATTGGGTTGTCACTAGTTTTCAACATTGCAGATCTGATAGCATACAAAGGACCAATTCAAGATGCTGATCAGAACCTTCAAGAGGTAAAAGATATGAAATTACCCCTACTCCATCTATGACAGCTGAAAAGATACTAGACTCAAGGGTCTACAAGAAGACTAGGAACAAAGACTATATGGAGAACCTTGTCAAATGGCATGGCAAAGAAGATGTTGATTCTACTTGGATCAGAGAAACAGACTTCAAGAGGTTGGGCATTGATCCAAACATGCTCAATCCAAGGATGGATTAACCTTTCTTTTGTCTAGGGAGTATGGTACAGGAGCACACCTAACTCAAACCCCTAGCTCCTTATTTCTGGCATGTATTGACTCTAGCCAAGTCAAGAGAGTGTGTGTAGACCTTAGAAGGTCATTTGTTTTATTTTCCTAAGATGGATATGACTAGGTCAATCCATGTCTAGATAGGTTTCTTAGTTGGTTTCCTTTAGTTGTGTGTGTGTGTGAGGTAGTTGGTAAGCCTCTGGAAATCCAACCAAGGCATCGGGAACCTTGGATAAGCTTCTTGGTATCACTGGCACTCGGCCACACTGGTGCCTAGTATCTCAGCCTACATTGCCTAGCAGCTCGGCCTACATTTGTGCCTATCATCTCAGCCTACATTGGTGCCTAGTAGCTCAGCCAACGCTAGAGCTCAGCTTTCAATACTATTGCTCGGCAATATTCCATTGTAACGGCCCATGAAAAGCGAATCTTGTCTTTTATGGACAGTATGGTTAGTGTAACGGTTCCTGAAGAGATTCTTGCGAATGAGTGGACTGTTAGGGTTGTTTCCTATGAGAGGATGGTTACTAATAACATCCCAAGCCTTCTTTTTAGGGATCTAGAAAGTAGAGATTGTAGAAGAAGAGAAGCTACAGGAAATTTAGAGATTTGCATATTACTGTACTATTTTGTTTTGTTTCCAGTAATGAGAAGTTGCAGATTGTGTGTTTAGTAGATATCAAGTTTCTTTGTGGTTCCTTTTGCATACAAGTAGATTAGTCCCTTTATTTTCTATTTTGCAAGTTATTAGTTCTTCACCCATTCTGGGTTGTAAATAGTAATGGCCCCTCGAGATTCCTGAATCCATCGTGAGAATCATGTGTTGGGATGGAACTCGAGAGGAACCCTTGTACATAATTTCCTTTTTGTTTTTTGTAGGAGAAGCAACAGTAAAGAATCTGGAGATCTTACCCTAGGCAAGCTTGGTAATAGTCCGGCAAGGGAAGAGAATGAAAGCAATGTTTAGAAAACATTGAATAAGCAAGTAGAATGAATCTATTTGTGTAAGTTCAGCAAGAAGAAGATGAAAAGCATTTCGATGGGGACTGAGTCTTGAAGAGGAGGTAAAGTTGAGAGTGACTTACCTCAGTTTAGGGTTGTGAACACCCTAAGAGATCTAGGAGAAAGATCTCAGAACAAATCCAAGTTGGTTCTGTAGCAGCAACAAGACTTATGTCCACATCATATCTTTACGATTGTAATCAATGAAAAATATGCGAAATTAAATTATCTTTCTACCGATGTAAGTTGCAGATCCATATCATTTCATATGAGATTATACTGTTCAAATTACTGACTGGTCTGCATAGAGGAAATACACAAAAACTCATTGTTATAAAGTTAAAATTGTTAATAAGTATTATTAATTTAAAAATTAATAGAATTGACAATTATTAAATAATTAATATGACTGATCTAATCCATTTATAATTTAATTTAAAGATCATAGAGATTCACTAAAATATCATATATGTTCCATGTGCGTACTTTATGTTACTAACTAAGTCATTTATGACTTAAGGGTAGTTTAATAGATATAATGATGTTATATAAATGGAGTTAAATATTATGTCAAATGTATGCATGTCTTCTTTCATGTGATCTCGGTGTTGTTAAGTGTCAATGTCGGTAGGTTGTTGCCCTAGGTGGGTTTTGTCTTCGGACTTGTACTATCTTATGATTTTATGCCTTTTTGCTCTTTAGGTTTCATATTGTGGAAGGTTCATAACCTATTTATGTCATGATTGGTTCATGTGTTTTCTTGGGTACATATGTTATAGATGTCATGTGTTCCTTGAGTCCTTGATCTTTATGTTATTTTACCATAAGATGTGACAACCAATAATGTGTTGAGTTGTGATTTGTTCACTTGGTCACCTTGTTTCTTCTATTATGATTGTTCAATGTTTTGAGTGATAGTATTTTTTATCATGATTTACTCCATGTTGGAGAGGGATGCTTTTGATGCTATTGAGGATCATTGTTCTAGTGATATGAGATTTAGAGAATTTGATAATTATTTATTGAGATATCCATTATGGGATGGATTACTTATTGAGATGTCCATTATGGGATGGATAATCTGGATCCTTGTATAGGATGTATTATTCTTTGTTATTCTCCAGCATTTTCAATTATGACTTTCATGATTTAATGTTTTACGAGAAGTCTTTTGTGGTTTTAGTTTTATCTTCTTTTGGTCTTGTGGCTAGGAGCATTAGGGTAGGTTATCTAGGAGCATAGAGGGGAAGTGGCTTGCAATGGGGGTCAGGGCTCTAAGAGGCTACTAAGGTAACTCATTGTAAGTTGACTTAATAAGTGATAACTTAAATAAATTATTTGAGAGAAACACTTATAAGATAAATATGTGTCTCACATATGCCTTGAGTTCCAATACATGATAAGGATGGGAGTGGGAGAATATGCTTGATTAAGGTCTTACATGGTTAGAATCCTTGTCTATATGAAAGGTTTACTGAGCCGCATAGAGTCACTTGGGGGCCAGGGTCCAGAGGGGCTACTAGGGTAACTCAAGGGTAGAATTATGTCATGACACTTCTGTTGTGGGTCCACAACACACCCCATTTTGGTCCTCTGACCATGGGGACCCCCCTCTTTTTTCTATCTTTTGGCCTTTTGAGTCTGTCCCTTCCCCGGTTCCTCACAAGTGGGTCTCATTATGGGCTTGTTAAGCCTAGTCCAGACATTTTTTCATCATTTTTTCCCTTTCAGAATTTCAGAGGACCTATAGTCCTCCGAAACTCCGAAATGGCTGAAAGGCCAAAGTCCAACCCTTTCGATGTTTTTGGCCTCCAAAAACACCAAAAGGCCGAAGGACTGAAGCCCAGCCCTTTTGATGTTTTCGGCCTCCGAACACACCAAAAAGCTGAAAGACCGAATCATCGGACCTTTCGCTATTTCAGACCCTGAAACACCGAAAGGTGTTGACATCCTCCGAGGGATATATAAAGACTTAGGCCCTAAAAGATGTTCATTTTGTGTTTTCCTCCTGCATCTTCGGTGCTCCCCGTGACTTCGTCATTTCTCATCCTCGCTTCCTCGTGGCTAATTTCTCTATGCCTTTGACCTTTTGTGTCTCCATCCTCCACTCCTAGCTCTCAAGAGGTAGGTTTCTTCCTTGTTGCCTAGTGGTTTTTTCATTCTTTAATGCTTAGGTCTAGGGTTTCGTGTCTGGTGTCACAAATACATTTGGGGTGAAATTGCGACGGCAATTTGCGACGGCGGGCAAATGTTATGTGTTTTTGGCTTTTTTATTTCAATTATAGCCCGACAACGTCGCAATTGCGACGTTAACGGGATATAAGAAAAGAAAAAAAAAACGTTGGTCATTTCTATGTTCAATAGCGTCAAGAGGGATTTTTGCAGCCGTTGGGTTTGATGCTCTGCGTGGATACCAAATAACTTGAGACTCGGCATGGACAACATATTTTCAACTTGACCGTCGGTTACATCTGAGTTGTGATTTATCAAAGGTATGTTCCTCAAATACCCTTCAAAGTTTTTAACGCTCGTTTATTGACAAGCAGAAGTCACGATTTCAATACCAGGCACATTACAGATGCCTTGTCACCTTTATTCAATCCATCTTATCTGCATTAACATTTTTCAAAACAAAACAAACAAAGCAAAATGTTACATTTCCGTCACCGAGATGTGGAACCATCTATCGATTCATAGGGAATACAAATTTTTGAGTGTCGACAGTCGGCTAGGGCACACCGCGAGACAATATTTTAGGTATTTTAGCACATATGAGGAATATACTAGCTTATAAACTCACCAATCTAGCACATACTGGACCTGTTGTAGCACCCTTGCCCCTATGGGTAGTTTCTTCGTCTAGCCCCCAATGGCTCTTTCTTTCTCTAGCCCCCATAGGCTCCACCATCATTTCCCTTGTAGGCCTCTAGTAGTGATTCCTTCGTTTCCCTTGACACCACCACCACACCTTCTCTGTGTCACTGTTGAGCCGCCTCAATGCTGCTTGAGTGTCACTTTGCACTTAGCGATGGCAATTTGTTCCAATTTAGTGGGCCTTCTGGT
>MU224371.1:83745-99056 GCA_018584345.1 Thuja plicata
ATTAGTGTTTGTCTATTAATTACTTTTCAGCAACTTAAACATAAATCAAACATACATAGAATGAAGCTTAACATAACAACTCATAACACATGATATGATTACGGGGAAACCTTGATCAGAGGAAAACTTCGGTGGGAATTAGTACCCACAAATATTGCACTAAGTATAATGAACTTGTGAGAGTTCCTTTGCCTTGTTAGAAGCAATCTTTACAATATGAGTACAATGACCTGGTTAAAGGTCGGACCCTGTTAGGAGTCTTTTACAAAACCATGTTAAAGGTATATGGCTCACTGCCCAATAAGATGAAGGCTACAACCTTCTGAAAGATGATATGCACTATATCAAAATGAAATGTTATGATGACATTGTTGTCTGATCAGTTCCGTGTATGCGCGAATGCTCTTACTCTCTCAAAGAGCTATATCATATACTGACTTCATAGTACTGTCCCTCTGTATCTTCCTCTTGCATAATAATCGACGCTGCTATCATATCTTTACATTACATACTTATATATTCAAATCCGAATAGGCGCAACTCAAAAACAAAACACTAGTCGGCCCTAAAACAAAATATACAATGCTTCCGAACAAGTCGGCTCAAGCGTGTTTACTACAATGTTAACTACATCATTACAATCATCTAACCAAAGGCGCTTAGCCATTACATTATAAAATAACACACGCTAATCAAAACACTTAGTCGGCTTCCATGCTCTGTCTCCTGGACTGCTGGTCTATTGATCTACTTGTAACTTTTCTGTACTGTGTGTCTGGATGTAGCACGTACACGTGTCATACAACTTATATCTGAACGCGCATACGCTGAATCGATCTCTCGCACATGCGCTGATGTGCTGATTGCTGAGTATCTCTGTCTGCCCTATTTTCCTTACTTAGTCATTTTGTCTTTTAAGATGGAGACTAAACATGACTTTGTTGCCATGATGACAACACAAAATGAGTCATGCATCCTCAAGTAGTCAACTTGCCAACAGAAGCTACCCAGGTATCTGTATGATTGGGTAATGGCCACGAAAGTGTGGTAGAGTATGGTTCAAACCCAAGGCACAAGGCACCCAAGACTAGAATGACTAGGCAAATAGACCCTCTAGTAGGTTCATCACTGACTTTAGCAAATGAAGGCCCATCCACTTCTGGACAATCTCCTCCTAACACCAAAAAGGGGAAGAAAACATATAAAAGGAAGAGAACTTATGTGTCTCCACAACTAGAAATCGTACAAGAGGAGCCAGAAGAAGAAGAAGAAGAGGTACCTCTAATCAAAAGGAAAAGATCTCAGAGGAGTAAAGAGAAGGAGACTACCAGGAAACACCAAGAGGGTCCCAAAGAACAAGATAATCCCTTGGAGGCCTTAGGATCAGATGAGTTCCAAATGTCTGACTTTGAAGGTCTAGAGGGATTTTCAGACCCAGGACAAGACAAACCAGATTATTCAACAAGGTATGACACGGGAGCTCCATCACTGTTCTAGCCCTAGGTGACCCTCACTCCACCTCTCACTCAATTCACCAATCCAACGCCGAACATGCCTATCACTGAGGTAAGCTCCAACACAGACCAAGGGCCTGGAAATCAAGATGCCCCAACAGCCCAAGACATAACAAGGGATAAAGTCACACGAGAAACTCTCGCTACCACTCCACCACCTCACATTCCTATTCCACCAACCTCTCTCCCGCTACCTATTCCTACTCCGCCACCTTTTCTCCCAACTCCAACGCCGACTCCACCTCCTTCAACTTCTACTCCGCCACTCACAATGCCAACACCTACTCCACTACCATCTGTTCCCTTACAATGCTTCATCCCGAATCCCCAGGAGTCATCAAGCGAGGAAACTGTGTTGTTCCCCAAAACCACATTGGCGGGCATGACTAGCCTCAATACAAAAGTGTCGATTAGTTCATCAGGAGAAGAGGGCCAAGGAAAGGATGGACCAGATAGGGAAACAGAAGAAGAGATGAGGGGAGATGAAAGCGGAGAAGGAGAAGGGCTGGGGGAAGGTGAATAGGGAAAGGAACAAGACAAAGGGTCAGAGGAAGAGGTAACCCCGGGATCCCAAAGCTTAGCTTCAATGCTATGTTACCCCATATGAGCCAGTCACCGCATTTAGTAAACCTACTTGGTTTACTAAAGAGATTCAGCTGAGAAGGAGAACTTATACAGATGAGGAGGAGGGGGAAGATACAAGTATGGCGTCTATAGGGCAGGCCTTCCACCAAACAGAGGCCACCGTACCTGCAAGGACTATATCTTATGTTACCCAAGACACTAGGAGTCGCTGGAAGGCACAGGTTGCAATTCATTCTACTAGTACCTTACAGACACAAGTGACCCCTGAGGATTACACATTTGAAGAAGTAGATTTGGGGGAGCCCACAAGGGAAGGGAGCAAAATATTGGCAGCCTTAGGCCTTAAGCATGCTCTAGGGTTCATGAGCAAGGACGAGGAAACCATAAAATCCTTGACAAAACAGAATGAAGCTTTGAAGAAGTTCATTCACAAAATGGTTGGTCCTATTGATCCAAGTTGCCCGGAGGCCTCATTACAGGCCGTATTAGAAAAAAGGAGCACCCCAGACTTGCCGGCAGGTTTGACCCTGTCCTTTATCCAAGCAAGCGCCGATTGGAAAGGTGACTTCGAGAAGTATGGAGAAGGGGCCATCAAACAGGCGCTTAAACCTTACAGGGTCATTTTGATCGAAGCTACAAATTTAATAGACTTGATGGAGAATAAAGGTGGCTTAGACTCTGAGATAAACAAATGGCAAGCCGCCCTCCAAGACCTAGAAATAATCAGGAAACAACATTTCTAGATCTTGGTAAAGATATATGAGGGCGAAGAGCTCAACAACTTCAAGACCTGGATCAAACAGATGGCCAAGATAATTAAGGTCTATAAGAAATGTCAAGCCTCCATATTGGAAAAGCAAAAGGAGGTCTTGGAGTGGGTAGAAGAAATCGATGTTTTCTTCACAGGAATTGGCCTCGACTTATATCAAGATGAAGATAAACATATCTTATGGCCATCAAAAGAAGTGGTCCAACAGTTTGGGGATATTCTGGCAGGTATCCATAACAAGGAGACCTTACAACAGTTGTTCTATTCGAAAGAAGAGATGTTAAGGATGTCAAAACATGAAGAGGAGATCCAGTCTTTGCTTCCGAATTGACTATATTTAAAGAGAAGCAAGAACGAAAGGTCAATAAGGTAAAAAGGAAAGAGATAAACTACGAGGAAGTGCAAGAAGTCATACTGAGGCTCTGGGCTACACATTCAAAAGTCTTCCCCAACTGACTCCTCGAACATCTTTAGTATTTTGGAAAAGACAATTTTCAACACTTGGCCATTTTTCTGCAAAGGCCAAAGTTTAGTTTTCATCCTTTCGGCTTCGTCATCTAACACAGCTTTCAGCCTTTCGGCCTCCCAAATTTTGGCCTTTTCGGCCTTCGAAGCATTTCGGGCTTTCGGTCTTTTTGACCTTTCGGCCTCCAAAAGGGCCGAAACTTTTAGACCTCCGGAGTTAGTTTGACACTTGGCCATTTTTGGGTACTTAAAAACTTCAAAGTAGAGATCGGGGGCCGAAATTCTGAGTCTTTCCAGCGAGATCACCTTTTTGCATAGCAGTTGAACTCCAAATCAGATTGATGCTTAACTTGAAATCATTTTGGAAGGAATAAGGGTCCCCTATCAATTCCCACCACAAGAAGAACCTCCATATGAAGATTCCAAGGAAGAACTCCAAGAATCGAGAAAAAGACTCCAAGTTCTCAGAAGAAACCCTATCTTCTTTCTCTTTCTTTTCTTGACGAGTTTGATCCCTCTTGCATGGACAAACTGATTGTAAATGGATTTAAAATCCATGCAAGTTGTTTAGTATCAGTTAGCAGTAGTTTCTTTTCAGCAAAGTTTTAGTTTTAGCTTATGTTAATTAATTTGGACTCTCTGATGCCCTAATTTTGACATTCAGAGTTGTAGATCAAAACTCTATATATTGTACTCAAAGGCAATGTAATAGGGTCGGATTCCTAATGCAATAAAAATCTACATTTGGTGCTTCATTCGTGGTGTGTCAATTGCTGCCATCTATGCAAAATTGGTGAATATGTGCATACATCGTTCATTATTTTCAAAAAGCCTTTTGTTTTGTTGTGTTTCAAATTCGCATTTACATTAGTTGGAGTTTGTTGTGGTCTACCTACCTTGTTGTGACGAATGTGTGGAAGTGATCGTCTATTGGGCTTAACACTAAATCCGTCTCGTGGGTGTGCACATCTTGGTGGCTTCACGATTTGATAGATTTTGAATATCTTGCACGAGTGAATTCATCCTCTCTCGAAACGTTCGCATCCATTGGGTATAGAATTGTGACTTTGTCTAATTTGTACCTTGTGGGTTGGTTCCAAATCTCTCCACCATTCAATTCGCAAGGAAGGGTTTACAACAGTTTATGTCCGTAGGATTTCATTTCAGCAATTTTCTTTATTTCTTGTTACCTTGCTCTTTTAATTTCTGTAGTAAATCTGAAAGTAATCATCTTGAAAATACAAGATTGCATTTTTATTTCAAAACACCAATCTTTGTTAAAATGGAAAATACCAAAAAGTACTAAAGTTATCTTGCAGTTTGATGTCTTGAACGTACCAGCAAAGGCCTCCTCGTGAATATTTACATTTATCTTTAACTGAGTAACCAAGCAGGTTGTGACCCCGGAGAATCTTGGGAATAACTTTGTTATTCTTTCAAGAGAGGAAATCGAATCTCGAGATCCTAGCAAGTTTACTAGTGTAAAAACAACGCTCAACAACTTCCCTATATGTGTTCTAGGTTCCTACGTGAGTATTTGGTACACTTGCTTTGTCTCTTGATCTTTCATACTTTTAACCTTGCAATCTTCTTGTTATATTTTTATCTGGTGTACCTTTGCATTAGTCTTGCTTGTTTGGTTGTTTCCCATGTGTGCGGGCCTTTTGTTATCTCCTTAGCACGGTGGGAGTGGACCTTTGGTTCCACGCGGTCGGGTGGTAGTGATTCTTATTACCATTGAGATCTCGCATTCGTGACTTTTGCTTGGATAATCCTTGTTGCAGTTGTACCTTCTGGTTCTTCATTGTTGGAGACTTGCTCTTATCTTTCTTATGTTGTATACTTGTATCATTGTATTAGTTGTGATGGTCTTGGATTATTGTATTGTACTTTGTATTGAGTTTTATTACATACCATGCAACTTGTGTAGTGGATGTTGGTTCATTATGTATACCTTATGATATTAGTTGTATCTAGGTTTCATTTATGAGATGATGTTCTTGTTATTCATTTGCATTATATGGAGGTTGTATATTGTTTATTGTATTTAGTAGATTAGTTAACATACGTAATTCTACATTATGGAGCCCTCAGGATTTGTAATCTATAAATTGCATTTATGCGTATGTATTGTATTATGTTATACTGCTTCCACATTGTTACTCATTATCAATTGTAAACTCTTTAAAAAAAAATCATTTTGTAAATTTGGAATCTTGTTTAAGGTTAATTTCTCTTGGATTCCCTGGCGGGGCGTTACACATCCCTATTTCTAGATTCTCTTTGAGTAGGTCTACTTGATTTTCCATCCCTTTCCACACTAGCTTTCTTTTTCTTCTTAATTTTGTTCCCACCTTGTTTCCATTCCATCTCAAAATCCTCTTCATCTAAGCTTTTCTTTGGCTTATTTTGAGGTGCAGTTAAGGAAAATCCCAGCAAGGCAAGATTGTCCTTAAGGACTTTAAGACTTTGTTCCCCATTAGATTGATCCTTACTCGTAGGCTCAACACGAAAGACAAGAGGGCTCCAATTTTCTTTATTTCCATTCTGCAAATCAGCTTCTTAAATAGGGGAAATAACACTATTCATCCCCTTAGATTGACCCTCCTTAAAGTCAATTGTAGCCTTCACATTTAACCCCCTTGGATAGGGTTTGTCATGTTAGTCTTCTGTCCTAAATCCTTATCTACTTCACTACCCTCAATGCAGATCTTCTTCTGGACAGGTAGGAGGTCAAGTCTAACTCCTTATCTATGTTTTGTAGAGAATTTTCTTTTTCCTTGCATTGTTTCTCTTGAGGGCTAGAAAGCATCAAGTCTCACTACTTCATTTTCCTTCAAGGAAGAAGCCTCATCACCATTATGAGTAGTTAGGACAACATTATTCTCACACTGATTATTTTGCATTTGTTCCTTTTCATTTACATCAAGCAAGACATCAGAGGACAATCTTAAGGGCCTAAGGCTTCCTTAGTGGCTTTTTGCAATCATTATCAAGTGGTCATACTTCTTACACAACTAACAATAGGCCCTAGCATTTTTGTTTTCAATAGGCTATTGCCAAGAACCAAACTAAAGTTCAACATAACAAAGGTAGGCAAGATGGAATTAACAGTCACATTAACTCAAATTCTAGCAAAGATCAACCCAGATTATTGTTGTGTTACTATGTCATCTACAAGAAGATTTCCAAAGGAGTTAGCGATTCCTATGAAATCCCAAGATTCCATAACTCCAAAGGAAGACCAGGGAGACAGATCCTACGAGCCATAAACCCGAGATCTAAAGAACTTTCAATAAATTTTCATTTATGCTGAGAAAGTTTTTTGAAATTGCTACCATAGGTCCAAGGACCTTAATGAGGTCTTCATCATTAACAAAGCTAAAAAGAAACAACTCATTAGCCATAGTACTAATTCGGACACTGCCCTTTAGCTTCCAATGATCATCAACCCATTTTCTAACTTGGTCAAGACTATGTCTGAAGGTAAGAAACTCACCGACTAAGGAGAGCCTTAACTCACCAATAGCTACATTCATCAACTTATCTGGTACATCCATGTGAAGTCAATTCACCTTGCATGAAGCTTCAAAATCCACCAATGAAATCCCATGATCCATCTAAGCATATTTGTCACCCAACAATTTGTCCCTTTTAGAAAAAGATCCCAGATTGTATGACCAAGAACCAGAAGGGAGGTCAGCAGATTTCTAAGTGGGGCTAGTAGAAGCAACCCATTTTAAGGAATTATGTCATGTAAAGCCCATAGCCACCACCCCACCCCCCCTCCCCCTGGAACCTACACATAAACAACACCAAACACTAGACAGCGAGCACAAAACCCTAAACCCTAGCAAAGCATTGTAATACTACTCAAATTTTTCTTAAAATTCCGACATTTGGTATCACTTTGTATGATGGATTATACAGAAGGGTCATGTTGCAAAAGGTTGACACTCAAAAAAATGTTATAAATTCTCTCATGAAGCCAATGCTTATGTATAAGTTCTCTCAATGCAAGATGACCATTGGCCTTGGTTCTTGTGCTTAGTGTTTGTAATTCCTGTGGATATATTGTAATATATAATGTCAAGTAGGAGAACACTACAATCAAGGTGTCATTTGTCTTCCAATCCTATGTGTACTATGTGATATCTCATCAATTCTTTATTAAAGGGTTCTATCTGTTCTTGTTTAAAAAAATTGGCTTTGAATGTCATTGAATTCCTATCACACAAGCTTCTTCGTTTTGTCTTCCAATCCTATGTGTATTGTATATGTTTGCAACACTCTTGGAAGGTGTACTTAGACACCTAATGTGTTATGGAGAAACAATTTGTAATTTGAATTCCCCTAAGATTCTTGACATTTGTTGTCATGTGCATTCATGAAGGTGGAGCGCAATGATGGTAGTTACAATTGGCTCTGACATAATTCAAGACACTTTCCTCATTCTTGGAGGCTAGAGGTAGAAATAGAGAATCTTTTTATAATGGAAGAGGCCCACATGAGTTAATGAACTCCAAAATGGAGCACTATACTTGAGGATGAACAATTAAAGACATTCGTCAAAGATATTGTTGTGGTTACATTTTCTATTGAGGACTCATTCAATGGGCCCATATGACACCCATGCAAAGTCACTAATTCGATTTACTATTCTCAAAGATAATTTCCACAGTGGACATAGGGTTTTTGTCTGATACCATGGTTTTAGCATACATTATTTCAGTGAAACCATTTGTAATTGTGGCCCCTCTTTGCTTATATATCAGAGGTATGAGATAGTAGTTGTATGATCATTGTCTATAGGTACACAAACGTTGTCAAAGCGCAGAGTATTAATGTGTTGATATTGTATTTGAAACATCAATGCAAAATATCTCAGTTGGATCCAAAAGCACTCTCTACTAACATAATATAAGGCAAACAAGCAAAAAAAAGCTTTCAGCCTTGGAGATCAACTGTATGTCACCCTACTGCCATTGATATACTCAAGGTTGCATTATTTCGTTCTTATGAAGTACAGAACTGTATGGATGAACTACATATTAATAAATCTCATAATCTCACCATAATTAGCATGCACTTTTATGTCTTTTTGCAACTTATCCACTTGTAAAAGATACGGAAACAGTGACCCGTTACAACGAACTCCTAGAAATCATCTGACCAGTTAAAAGATTATATTTACGTACTGCTCTAAACAGCACATAAACTTCAAATGAGAAACCTCGGGAAACAAGGGGACTTTGAACTAATCAAAAGCCTTGTGGCATATAAATCTCAAAGAAATAAAGATTAAAGAAACAAAGAAATCAGAATGCCCATGATCACAAAAATCAAGTACTTCACTAACAGGTAAAATAAATTAAATTTATCGTGAGTTTCATGCATGTTCCAGTTACACATCATGTAGGTTGTAAGACATAATGAGCTTTGGCCAAGAAACTGGAACTCTCTTGTTAATTAGTAAATTTGATGTGGTCAATGCACAGCAATTCTTTCATTAAAGAAGATAAAGATTAGTTGCTCTCAATGTGGCCATTTACTTGAACCTCGAGAGAATTTCCCCCTATCCACCAAGAGAGATGCATCGTGGGAATCATGCCAAACCAGCTCCATCTGTTAAAAAGAAGTTTGTTTCACAGGTTAATATTAATAATAAAATTGTCGTCTTATAAAACCTCATTTTACCAGTACATTTCAAGGCAACAGAAACAGACCTGTCCAACTACCACCGTGTCACCTTCCTTGACTCCACGTTCTCTAAGAGCTTTATCCACCCCACAGGCCTCAAGAACATGTTGGAACCTCCGAATAGATTCAAAATACCTAACATAACAGGTAGTTAATGAAGCCAGTTCATTTGTTTGATACGCTCAAGTCACAGATGACACGAATGAATAAGGGAAAAATTTAAGTGCTTGCATTATACCAAATTCCAGTAAGTTGTATATCAAGCAAAATAACTCAGTGATCTGAATAGAATAACATATGCAAACAGAGATCATTGATTTTTGAAACCTCTGAGCATTGTTTGTGCTTCCCACATAGCCATTATTCTACTAGAAACTCAAAGGCAAAAATACAATCACATTAAGAATTTGAGAGAACAAATCAGTGTATTGAGAGCACCTGCATATTTCTTTGCATTGTCAACAGATCATTATTTCATATAACAATTATTTCTTCTCCATATTTCTTTCATCTCAGCATTTATTGATATCGTTAAAAGATCCTTGACAGCTGACACCCATCATACTGAGGCGTCATATGGGAAAAGCCAGAAATATATATACTTAATTGACACAAACATCACTCAAAGAAATAATACTAGCCTCATTAAAAACCATTCTCTGCTTTCAGCAAGTAAATTATGTAGTCATGTTTACACGTCCAATTCTCCTCACTGTTCATTTTTACATTATAATGCACATAATTTAAAATCTTGCAGTTAGCTACCTAGAAATAATAACTCGTGTATTGCAATATGATAATGTAAGCACATTAAATACAACCTTTAAGCATTGGCATTGTGTCATTATATCAATTACTATAGCATTCCTCTAGAGATTTCATGCTTCAGTTTTTTACAAAGAGGATAGAACATCATATTTAAAAATATATAGTGTTGCAATGTTTGAAAGCCTGGGAATAGAACAAAAATCAGGATACATATTTTCCAATTGAGAGAAAAGCATAGTAATATCCATACACAAGCTCTGTAATATTCACAAGCCTTCCCTATTCATGCCACTTTATTAACCCAAATATAAGTGTGTCCACCATCAATCAACACATAGGTTGGAGAGGAAGCTGCAATAGGGAGCCCAAAACATCTCATCCAAGCCCAAGAGCGTGTCCTTGCACCCCTTGGCCCCAAGTGGCGGACACTTTGGACATCCAGAATGGGGTGGTCTACTTAGGAGGAGGTTCCATCTCTGCTCTCCCTCTTGCACTCCCTTACTAAGGTTGTCATAATTGATTGCAGTAAGAGACTAGATATTATATATTATTGCCTATATTAAGCATGCATATCAAACATATACTCATGCATACCACAAAGGAACAAGAATGGCACTACCTGCAACAAATAGTAATCTCTGATCTGATCTATGGCCTGATCACTGATATATTATGAATTGATCTGCTCTATATGAGCACCGATGCTAATTCAATACCTTTCCTTCCTGCCTTGCTCCCATCGTGGTCTTCTCCATTTTATATCTTAATGTCTTCATGAAGAGGGATGACCCTTGGGAAGTTTCTGCTCTTTCAGGAATGGACATGCCTCTTCGGACCCAATCATTACCTTGGCTTATTCCTTAACTGCTGCTTTAGGTGCCTTTAAATAATTTAATTGCTGGTACTTATTGATTGCTGCTTTACACTTAATATAAATGTTGTTTGTCTTTATAATAATCGACGTTGTTTATCTAAGTTACCTTCAGAAATAATTAAATCGCTGCCTTCACATTGATAGCTGCCAATTGTTAAGTCTGTGCTCTTTTATTTAGAATAATTGCTGCCTTCATTTGTTTTATGATGCCCTTAGCAATCCGATGCAAGAGCATCCTTGGGTCGTTAGCAATCTTGCATCACCCAAAAATATTTCCTTTCAGTTTTGTTCTTGTTTTCTAGTTTCTGGTGGTGTGCCTTGGTTTTGGATCACTTGTTGCGAACTTCAGGGTAGATTATGGACATCACGTTTTAATCATGTCTGGGTTTGCACCTCATTTAGATTCTTCACTGTGGAGATATTCTGGATTCATGGTCGGTTCTATGTGTTCTTCACGTTCTAACGATCAGATGGAGTTTTCCGGTCTTGCGAAGCGATTCCCGATCAGCGAAGCTTAGTGGCTCATATCTCGATGTTCTTGGATCTTTGGCTGACGTCTCTCTTGGATTGTGCGTCATTTCTATATCTTGGCATTGAGATCCTTTGGATTTGGGTCCTCACCTATATTTGTACACATTATATTGTTATGGCCGACATATCTGTTGCGAAGGCTCTACATATTGAGGCTCTTGATCTTTGTTTAGGCAGCAGTGTGGGTTTGAGAAGTGGAATAACCATGGGAGGTTAGCATTAGGGTTTAGTGCCGATTTTTGTTGTAATCAAGCATGTATGCCGAAAGTCTGTAATCTGCATGTTGCAGGCCAATATGATATAAATATATGCTTTTTGGATAATGCAAAGATCTGTTGTAGCATCTTGATTGTCTTTTCTTGTTCCTGAATTGGCTGTTTCCGTTGTGTTGACTCTAGCTGCATGGTTGGACCATCTCCATTGGGGAAACTCTGGCCATGACTACATCACAATCGCACCTTACTTCTTAAATACACATCCTTAGTCTCATTCAAAGGGAGTTAGCCCTACAGAAAAATGGATTTAATTCTATTTGAACGCCAACAGGTCGGCTAGCATGGATAATATAAACTCAGTCAGCCTCCTTATAATATTGCCTAGGGAATAGTATCAAGTGGGGCTGTGATCTGTTTTGTATAAGCCATGCCTTCGTGGCGGGGCATGACATTTACCCAGGGATGCACCCACTGTTTCTCAAAACAGGGACACAGGAACAGGGACAGAATATCTACCCACCATACCAGTTTTTGTTAAATATGTGCATCGCAATGTCCCCTATTTGAGGGGGGGCCAAGCTGGCCCAGGAACATCCTAATGTCCCCCACAGGGGAAAAAAACGATTTTCACAGTCAAGGGAATACAAACATAAAATTTGCTCCTGAAAATAAAAATTGCTTGTCTCAAACAGAAGCGGGCTAAGCAGGCCTGTTCAGTTCTTCATCCAGCAAAATCCCAGTCAAAAGTGAATTAAATCAGTTTTAACACGTATCAGTAGCAACTGTATACAAGCATCTAAATTTCTTCACACTTGGCAACTTCATGTTCCCTGACCAGTTGTGCTCAAATTTCACAGCAGCGCTATCACTTCTCTTGCCTATGGACTCAATAAACTGCTCATTTGTTGCCCTATTCTCTGCACTTTTCTTGATATAATCTGTGTAAATCGAAGTTGTGATTTCTAATTATTCTACCCTCCAGAACATTTATTAAGAACACATTTAATTTTATGTGTGATTTCACACTTGGCAACTTCATGTTCTCTGACAGCTGTACTGGTTTGGGTTCGGATTTACTGTTTTGGTTCACAGATTCGACTATAGCAATTTTGGGTGTTGGGTTTCTTTTGGGTTTGGTGGTAGAAAAACATATAAAATCATAAATCTATACATATTTACAGTATAAAATCAAGAATATTACAGATATATACATATTTTCAATATATAACTATTATTCTATGCCTTTAAAAATATTAATGAAGTTCATATATAATTGTATAATATACAAATAAAATTATAAATAAAGTTAATATTAATAACAAATAAATATTAAAATATATATTATTAATATTAAAAATTAACATACATAATTACCACTATTTTATTATTAATAGTAATACTAAAAGAGATAGTATCGGGTCCACATTCATTAATCAATGGATTAAGGCTGGCAAGCGAAGCTTTCCAGCCATTGGTTTTGTTCCCTGCTCTCCAGATACGCTGATCGAATTCAATAGACGAGTTGATCGCAATTTCTTAAATATGGATTACCAATAATAAGGGATGAAGAAAAGCATTGGACAGGCTCTCCTCACCTTTCTTTTCTTTGAACTAATGACAAGATTCACTCATGAATTACCTCATCTATTTAATTTATTTACATAAATTTTTATATTAATAAATATTTACCCTATTCAAATTTCGAGCAAGATGCAATATGTAGATGTATTAAAATATGTCCATTTACAGACATACTGCAATATAGAGGCATAAAAAATATACTAATGTTTTGCGTTATCTTCCCACAGGAATTTAAGTGCATGTATTTGCTCGTTCTGCCTCACAAAAAACCTTAGTTACCGATGCGGGCAGTCTGAGGGTGGATGCCGATGCGGGTGCGCTCTGATGCGGATGCTGGAGTGGATGCCTGCTGGGTGCTACCTGGAAGTGCATCCCAGGCACCCGGATGCTTGTGGATGCTTCCCAGAAGCATCCACAAGCATCCGGGTGCCTGGGATGTGCTTCCGGGTGGCACCCACAGGGCACCCGGGCGCATCCGCGGGCAACATGCCCAGAAAATTTTAAAAAAAGACTTTCAATAGTTTTTTAATATTTTTACCACTTAAACAATAATAAAACATGTGCATAATAGATTATTTTAATCTATTTTTTCCTTCTAAACCCTAAAACGACCCTAAAAGAGGTCTTCCATACATTTTTTACCTAGTTTGTTTTGCAGCGAGTCTTTTTTCATTTGCTCTCCATTTTTGCTTGTTGAAGGCAAATTGATTCTTGCTGAAAGGGATCGTTCGTAGGGTAAGGGATTGCTTCCACAAAGGCGTTTTCTGCATCTAAGGTAAGCATTTGATCCCATTCTTGAGTCCTTTAATGGATTTTTTTGTGATTTTGATGAATTTTTTCAAGTTTGGGAAGAAATTTTCCAAGTTTTTCTAATTTTTTTTTTTTAAAAGAAGTAAAGAAACAAGTTTAGCTATCCATTTTAGTATTTTTGTATCATGTTTTTGCACTTGTTTGGTTGATGATCATAGTTGTTTTCTAATTTAAATTTATTTTATTTCTTAATATCTTATTAGCAAAGCAAGAAATTACATTGTATCGTGCAAGAATGACCACCACCGGTAGTCAAAGTTCAGTGGTAGGGGAAGGAGGTGATAATTTCAAAGTTGATGCAGCATCTCCTTTATGGAGACATACCATAAGAGAACAACAGGTTGCAAGAGGTGGTTCATATCTATGGAAGTGTAAAAATTGTGAAAGTAACAAAGGCATAGCATTCAATAGCTCATATTCCCGGGTGAAACTTCATTTTATGGGCCCTTCTGGTAAAGGGATGGCTATGTGCAAAGGCACAAGTGGGAAAGGGATGTCAGACACACAAATAGCATCCTTTGTAAAAGAACAAGAGGTTGCTGATAATTTAGTTAAAAGATCCAAAAAAAGTTTTTATCAACCTTCATCCGGAAAGAGTAAAAGTAAAACACAATTACCCATTGAACCAATTCAATCCTCCCAACATCCATTTTTGCAAGAGCCTATACCATAATAGAATGAGGAAGGAGTAGAAATGACATCCGGCAAAAGAGGTCCATTGGACAATGCATTTAAAATGGAGGCAAGAGAGCGTGCTGATGAAGCCATTGCAGTGTTGCACGTTGCCTCTATGCCAATGGTATTCCTTTCAACTTGGTAGTGAAAATGGTGGGTAGTGAGAATGTGGTCCAGGTGGTTACGGACAATGCCAAAAACTGTAGGGGTGCAGGTGCTTTGGTTGAGGGTCGGTATGACCATATTTTTTGGACACCATGCATCGTACACTCAGTCAACTTGATTATACAACAAATTGGCACTCAAATAGATTGGGTGAAGCAAATATACCAAGAGGGGGAGGAGATACAAATGTTTGTGACAAACCACCACATGTCACAATCCATATTTAGATCATTCTCCAAATTGGAGTTGTTGAAGGTAAATACTAAATTGTAATTAGTAAATTTTATGTTCATATTCAATTATCAAATTATTTAATTATATATGGCTTTGTATTTGCTTGATATTTATTGACATGTTCTTAACTTGCTTAGGTTGCTGAAACCTGATTTGCATCTCATACTATTGTTATGAGACGACTTGGCAAGGTGAAAGAGGCATTGAGCCAAATGGTTATTTCTAACCAGTGGGGTATATGGAAGGTTTCAAATTCAAAGAGAGCCCAAAAGGTCAAGGCTTTGATCTTGGATGATAGTTGGTGGGCTCGTGTGCAATTTGTACTAGATTTCACCGAGCCTATCATGACTATGCTCCGCTTTGCTGATAGAGATACACCTTGCTTGGGGGATGTGTATGATGGCATGGACACAATGGTGGAGAAG
>MU224371.1:112099-149233 GCA_018584345.1 Thuja plicata
CAATTAATATAATACAACCTTTAATGAGCTCATATAATTAATCATTGACTTAGGCAAATAATGATTATTTAATGAAATAAACTTAATTAAATAATCATACGCAAATAACTCCAATCATCAAGAACCAAGAGCAGCAACTGAACCTGCGTGCCAAAATGTCAACCAAAAATAGTAACTGGCCACAAATAGACTTACTATAAATAGTAAGTCCCTCAAACTAGAAACTCTGCAACTGACTTCACAACCCCACTGATACCAATGCACAGGTGCCCCTGCTAAAAATAGCAATCATGACTATCACCCAAAATAAACACTTACTATAAATAGTAAGTCTGTCAATCTGACCCAAACGAAGAGCAATCCTGGCATCCCAGACCTCCAGAGTGGAAACTGGTCACTGACTCTGCCACAAGACCCCCTCCAACACCTCGATTAGCTTACGAGGGTCACAAAAATAAGCTAATCCCATGTGCCAAAAAACGGGGACATTACAGTCCTCCCTCCCTGAAATTGCTTGTCCCCAAGTAATCTTAGAAAACAAAAGATAGAAGTCCACCCAGATCCCAAGGATAGAATGGAGTAATGTCTATGCGATCACCTGCCAACTCCTATGATGAAATCACCATCCACTGAGCCAACCGAAACACACTGTCACCATGCCAAACCATAGTGACCCACACACTCCGCAGTGCCAAACCTACCACTACCTGGATCCCAGTAAAGATGAAACTCACAGCCATCCATAACAAAGAAGAATGGATATCCAAAACCATCTGTCAAACCAGAGCTACTTGCACACCCTGCCAATCTGTCCTGAGTACTCCCGTAATCCAGATATCCATCCACTATAAAACCATCCTGGATGTACTAACCCTACAAGTCAACTCCTACTAACTTGCAGTAACGAACCCCATCACCAACAGATGGAGAAAACCCATCCCAATAAGGATGATACAACTCTGGAGCCAACCCACACCGATGCGCAAACAAGTGCTCAACCGGTGGGTCAAAAGAGAAGTGATGACCGCTTCTCACTGTGTAATCACGGTGAAATGCTCCGATCCCTGTCAGAGGCTCATCGAAAACCAACTGAGAATCAAGAGAGGGCTCTAATCTCTGACTCCCAACAACTGGTTGGGTAGGGTCCCGAGTAACCCGCTTAGCAAACCCAACCACAAAATCCCAATGAGGAAGCATGGTAGTCAAGGTATCTACAATCTTCCCTACTAACAATTGAAAACCGCGAGAACCCCGAATAAGTGTACCCTAAGAAGTATTGAAGGGTCCCTCCCGCAAAACTGGACTCTCAAGCAAGTACTCCATAAATGACTCCGTGCAGTAGAAATTATAAGAAGCGGCATCAACCTTCTCCCCTGCAATCCACATCTAATCCCTCAGAAACTGTGGCACTACCAACTGCCTATCATGATCAGCTGTATGAAAAGGAGGAATAGATTTGCTTCCGAAGAAAGGAAACAAATCATCATGAGAAGTAGCCTCCAAGCCAGATGATACTTTGTCTGTCCTAGGAAACAAAGGGAGTGGTGTCAGCAACTCGCACACAACTCTCGAACAAATCCACACTGGCTACCACAGGACTCCCAAAAACCTGCTCTGTATCATCTGCCATCGTGTTAACAACTGGAGAACCGTATACCATAAAACTCTCTCTACTGTCCTCCCCTGGTGCACTAACCTCCTCTGCATCTACTGCATCCGTCTCAAGGATGGATGTAACCATGTCCCCAACACATCCATCACAGTCAACTATGGAAGCTGACTCACCAACAACCACCACTATCTGTAGCTGAACTGGATCTATGGCTGGCAAAGACTGAATTCGCTCCAACTCCACAGTCATCTCTCCTAACTGCAACTGCGACTCCTGAAGAGCCAATTGAGTGCCCTCTAAAGCCCCAAAAGTCGTTGTGAGCTCCTGAGTAAGCTCACTCACCTCCTCTCTGTCCATCAGAGCCTCATCTGTTGTACTCCCCCACTCAACTAGGTGATCTCGGTCGGCTACCAACTGTAGATAATCCTGTCTCAAAATCCTGACAGCTTCCCACAAGGAATGAATCTCTATCAGGGAAAGGTAACCACCACCGTGCTCAAATGCCATAGGAGCACCCCAACCATAAACAGCCAACAGCTGACGAGTGGCATCGAAATGCTCGAGAGTAGAAGTAATCTCTCTCACTGACTCTCAACTGGCTAGTCACATGATGACTCTGCACAACAGGTCTCCTATGCACAAGCTCAACTGCACTGTCCATACTATGGAAGGAAGCTGTATCCAACAAACTCCCCTCAAGATCACCGTATCTCTGTGTATTGTCATCTGAGCACACATCTACAAACTGAATACTGACATCACACTCATCCTCATCTACCACTGAGGAAACAGCTGCTGAACCCAACCCGTAACAATCCACGGCTACCTCGTCCTTTGTAACCACATGACCATACAGGTCCTGGGACCCATCACAACCATATGACAACGCTAAGTCAATACCCAATGTCAAATATACAAAACCAAACACACTGCAGCCCACATCATCCTCACACTCAACATCAGAGGTATCTGCGATGCTAGTATCAACACCCTCTATCTAAGACCCCTCTATTATCTCTGGCTGCATACATGACTCAACGTCCTCACATGAATCCTCTACACTGTGGCATTAACCTACGTCACCTAACTCATCTGTACCCCTCCACTCCTAAGTGTCATCACGGGGTGACTCCATACTCACAGCCTCAGTACAGGAAAAGACCGCAGTCTCCAGTACTGACTCCACACTGCGACAACTGTCATAAACATCCAAGTTGTCAGAGCTCAAATATTCCTCGCAGTCCTCAAAAATAACACCATCATCCATGGTGTCACAATATCTAGTGGTATCTACAACATCCTCCACTCACACCATCCATGGCATCAACAACAGGTTCAAATAAAAGTCTGGTGTCCGGAAAATCAGATCCTGTATCGCTGATACTGCTACCAACTGATGCAGACATGTCACCAGCCTGATCTGTGTCACCAACTCTGGTAGGCTCAGGATGATGAAACTCAGTACCACTATATGCTAACAAGTCAGGTACATCCACATGTCCCTGTAACGAATCTCCACCCTCTGGTGTGCAAACAGGACTAGTGGCTGGTCCACTAAGTACAGGAACATCTCCCCCAAAATCAGCAACTGCTGAAAACTCATCGTGGAGATTTTTGGATGTCTCACTTGTATAATACTCACGTCTCTCCTCATATCTTCTATGAGAAGAGGACCTACTGAACAAAGAAACCAAATAATTTTCTGCCCTATCGACAGTTGCCGGATTTAAAAGTGGCGTATTTAATCTTTCCAAAGTTTGCCTTCGTTTCTCCATATCCTTAACTAAGGCATTTGTTTGTTTTCTTAATTCAGACAAACTGTCTAACTGGTTTCTATGAGTACTAGATTTCCTATATCTGTCCATGACTGCAAAAAAAACCAGAGTGTTGATCACTCAAGTCAAACAATCAAGCCCAATACATATCACCCCCACAGGATGGCAGGAAAACTGCTCTGATACCACTGTAAAGAGCCTGCCCGGCTCTAACTCTCAATTTTGCTTGCAAAATCTAATTTGTTTTGGATTTGAGATAATATATAAAATTTCAAACATAGTTTGCCAAGAGAAACAATAATATTACAAATTGCAAGCAATGAATCTATTCTTATAACAATACTGAATTCTCACCAACTACTTAAAATGTACAACCCTTTGAATTTGTGGAAGTCACTTTTAAAATCCAATTTCAAAAATCAGAACATTTAACATTAAAACTGCAGCAAACATAGAAGGGAAATTGCTTAATGATGAACCTATATTACACTTCCACGTTTTCCTTAAAGACTGGCCGCAACTCCTTCATAACAAATAGCAGCTTGACAAATAAGTGACGCCTCAACCATAACTCCAGCAACTAACCACGGTTGTAGAAGAATCAATGGCGGATGACAGCGAACACCTCACGCCATTTAATAGACACAGAAACCTCTTCTCCAAAGTCATAAGAATAGCCAGCATTGCGGCTAGGTTAAACACTTCCGAATTTTATCAAAGACAACTCCATGACCATTAATCGAACCTTTCACAATTCACTGGAATCTTTCACCAATTCAAAGTGATTGATACACTGAATTGAATTCACAATTCATTCAGCAAAACTCAAACCCTTGTGCCCATTCAAAACTCCATACCATTTTCATAAAATGCCAAGTGATATAATAGATAATGAATACCTCCTTCAAGAATTCGAATCCTTTATAAAATGCCCCAAAGCTTCTTCAAGAAGGCTCGAAATTGAGGCTTCAAGGTGACACTTTTCACTTAAAGACACTTAATAATATAAGCTCATAACTCCATAATCAATTAATATAATACAACCTTTAATGAGCTCATAGAATTAATCATTGACTTAAGCAAATAATGATTATTTAATGAAATAAACTTAATTAAATAATCATACGCAAATAACTCCAATCATCAAGAACCAAGAGCATCAACTGAACCCGTGTGCCAAAATGTCAACCAAAAATAGTAACTGGCCACAAATAGACTTACTATAAAATATAAATAGTAAGTCCCTCAAACTGGAAACTCTACAACTGACTTCACAACCCCATTGATACCAATGCACAGATGCCCCTGCTAAAAATAGCAATCATGACTATCACCCAAAATAAACACTTACTATAAATAGTAAGTTTGTCAATCTGACCCAAACGAAGAGCAATCCTGGCATCCCAGACCTCCAGAGTGGAAACTGACCACTGACTCTGCCACACGAACCCCTCCAACACCTCGATTAGCTTATGAGGGTCACAAAAATAAGCTAATCCCATGTGCCAAAAAACATGGACATTACATAATGTCAATATAAGCACAACCTTTGTGTTATTTGTGTAGGCATGTGGATTCCGACCACAGCTACAATAAAATTCAACACTCCCTCTTACCTAGGGAGGAATCCTTTTCTAAATATGAGTCACATAGTGGCATCCACCATGGATACTCCCAGAGGGTGTATCCATCATGATTACACCCATGAGTGGAAATACAAATGAACACATCATCATGGCTAATACCATGGATGATGAAAGAATAGATATCACCTCACCGTGACATTAAACATCATGGCTTATCTATGGATATTACCTCACATGATATCCATCATTATAGATTTTTCATAGATATCACCTCATGTGATATCCACCATTATGGCTTTCCATAAATATCACTTTACGTGATATCCACCATTATGGATTTTCATATATATCACCTCACGTGATATCCACCATTATGGCTTTCCATAAATATCACTTTACGTGATATCCACCATTATTGTAAGATTGTCACCTCGCAATGATGGTAAGATGTACAAGTGTTCATCATTGTAAGATCGTCACCTCACAATGATATTCACTATGACTCATCCAGAGGGTAAACACACAAGTACAAGAAAATCACCATGGACTCTCACGTGGTGTTGTCATAGCGTCACACACATGACATCCACCATGAACCATATCAAAGGGTGGATCCACCATGGCTACTCCCAAAGGGTGGAACAAGGGCTTTCACCTCAAACTTCTCTCTGACAGAGAAGAATGCAATACAAGGGCTAATACCTCAAACTCTCTTGGAGAGGAATGCATTAATTAAAGTACATTTCAAGAAATCATTGATGCTGAGACTCCCTCGCAGCAAGGGCTTCATTCTCCATAGCTTCAAGCTTGTCAAAAATGAACAACCTTCACTTTGGCAAGAGGCTTGGTGAGAATATTGGTCGTTCATTCTTCAGTGATAATGTACCTTGACTGAATAGCATTCTCTAATATAGTCTGCATCACTTTTGATGAACTCCAAGCTTACCAAGTATCCACCTATCCATGAATATCATGACCTAGGTGTTAGCATAAAGGTCTTCCAATCTAAATACATGGGACTCCATCCCATGAGTCATAGTCCTCTGACTGTTGGACATTAGAAAAACCATCTCGACATGGTCTACTCCCTCTGAACCAATATGACCAAGATCCTTCGAAAATGAAGCAGATCCTCTAACTGCTCCCTCTGAAGCTCCAATTACTAACATCAACCTCCTAACCTTCTCGTCCAAGGTTGCTTCTGATGGATTGTCAGACTCCTGTAGAACTAACATCCTTGTTCTAGAAAGCGTAACAGCGCTAAATAGGGAAGTGATTTCTAGAACCGTTTCAAACACCAACTCCATCATATGAGTAGTTACACCTCTCAAAAACTGTAATGTCCCCAATATAATTTAATCCCAATTTCTTTACCTTATTTGTATTTATCCAGAGAAGTCAACTCCAACTACATCAATGTGCTCCTCTTGAACTTCATTAATGTTGCAGGCTACTGAATATTGCACAAATATTTACTGTCGCCTCTTGATGAAGATTTTAAGTGCTACCAATAATGTCTCTCAACACTCATACATAATCCTCAAACATTTATATCACTCTGGCGATTATGTCAATGATTGGAACCCATGTTATATGACACTGAAGATTTTATGGATGACTCGGTTATGTGTGGAAAGGCACTCTGTATGCCAAGCGATGATGTCTACAAGTTGTGGTGGCAGAAATCACACGAACACATCTATCGGTAAGTGGTGTTACTAATACTTATGATTCGAATACCATCATGGAATTTGAATCAGCCCAAGTATATCCAGTGGTTATCTTTGAGTCACAGTAATGGCTCTACAAGAGTCGTTTGTGAATTTTGGGCACCATGTTTATGATACAAAGACATGTCGCATTGGCATGGGTACTGAAATTGTGCGATGAGTATGCTTATGTATCATGGGCTTGTCACATCTATCTCTATAAAGGATAATATTTTCCATGCCTCAAAGTTACGAGTGATGAGGATTTCATCTTCTGTGATGTACTTCATCAAGGATCATTGTTTTATCGCTACATGTACTCCCTCACGATTGTGTGGTGGTTGATATGCTTGATGCAGTTCTAAAATGATGCTTGACTACCCCTTCCACGAGCAGTATATCCAAATGCCAAAAGAATTTAATATCATGATTTAAATTCCTTAGTCTTAATCTTCTAATTCTGCAGTAGATAGACATTTTCGAGGATGATTTGATATACCTTGCATATGTGTTACTTTCACCTTTGAAGCCTGTAAAATGATATAAGGAATTATATGAATCAAATCTCCAATGCCCCATGATTAAGTGTCAAGTTAGTTGAATGTTCCTATCAATGCATTCGCCTCGTGGTGTTTCTCCAAACTCACGACAGCCAACTCTACCAAGTCTTTCAATGGAATCTGATAATAGTCACGTCACTGATACATTATGAAAACATTTAAGTTGATATTGATCTTTATTACATTTGACTCTTCCCAATCAAGCACCAATCCCACAGTTCTCTATGCAAAGATATTTGTTGTCAATCACCAAGGAGGTGAAGTTCTTGTGAGCGTAATACAAATATTGAAGTCGCTTGCTTCCGTGGATTTATCCATCTCACCCTAGAGTGTATATCTTTTCATCTAAAATAGTTTTCTGATTGATTAAAAATGTTGGGTGCGTGTTCAATTGTTGATTGTGTTTAAGAAGCCTTCTTGAAATTGAAGATCACAATCTTATATAGAATTTACTGCTAACAAACAACTCCCGCAGAGTACAACCTTGTAGACACAGCACGGTTCAAGCAGTAGTGTTATTGCAGGTTATGAGAATGTGTTCAACAGATACAAGCTTCAATGTTTGGTCCTTCAATGTGATTGCATTTACATCATGTGCACCCGCAAAAATATAATGGACCACAACGAATTCCTCCTTACACTAAGATTGAAAGAAAATATGAAGCACAAAAGTCAAAGTGCCAACTAGGGGGTGTATTGATTTAGAAATTGCATAGGAAACCATTGATCTAGTTTCCAAACTTAACCTCCATGTCCCGGCTCGTTCTGTGGTCTCACGACAGAGTATAAACGGTTGTAGGCTATCACCAACTGATGCCCTATGTTAGGATATTATTTGATAAACGGGGCAATAAAATCTAGCTACATATAATGCTCAAATCTGTAGGTGAATGGTGCCCAGAATTATCAATCCGTAATCAAAGGAATGATGTAGCAACCAGAGTCCCATGATTTAGAGGAGGTTCCTATAAGAGTCTTCTATTTGATCTCAAACTCTTCAATTTGCACTCACAGATGTGCATCCCTGTAAATATTCACAGCTTTCATAATATTTATGAAACCCTTAATCTTGTTATCTGATGGGACCGCCCCTAAATATGATACTGAACATTACAAATACTAATTGCTTGGGAGAATAATCCTAAACATTGTTCGGAACCCATATAATCATGCGCCAATCTTTCTTGCAGCTACGGTAACTCTAACTAGGGCGGCAATTTTCAACGGCTCCCATTGATTTGACAGCAACACTTTCAGATTGTTTTTAGTGGTTGGCTCGAACCATTTTCTTCTCACAATAGTGAATACAATCAGTTAGGTTTTATCTACAACAACTAAACACAAACCTCCATAGATCGTTCTGCTCTAATACCATGTTGGATTTTTCTTATCTTTTCATTGAATGCAGTCCCTTTGATTCAATTGATTATTATATATGCAAGAGGTGTCCCTTCACCAAGGGACACCACTCTTTATTAATATGTATTAATATAATTATATGTTAAATAATTATATTAATATAATATCAATATATTATCATATTATCTATAATTATATTATCACAATTATAATATAATTATATCATTTCATAATAATAATAATATAACAATTATATAATATAATTATAATATAATTTTATATTATACCATAATAATATAATTATATTATCTCGCAATAATAATGTCAATATAAACACAACCTTTGTGTTATTTATGTAGGCCTGTGGATTCCGACCACAGCTACAATAAAAATCAACAGTCCGAACAGGAAGTGGTAGTCATAATTGTTATTAAGTCTGAAAGCTTTTTCACGAGATTGTGTTGCAAAGCACACAAATTGGAAGTACTGAAAACACTATCGAACTGCAAAGAAGTACTCAAAACTCTTTCGGAGTCCAATAACCTTTTAAGAAGTAAGGTAAAAAGACGAAGACTTAGCAGAAAGAATGAAGGCATTATTAACAAAGACTTGCACAGTTGTAAGATGGTTTTGAAACCAAAGGCGGACACCGACAAGGCCATTCAAACTAATTTGAAGTAAAGTGATGATGCAACTCCCAAAGTATTATGCATTTATGACAGAGAGCCGAAGTACGGGAATTGAATGCAGACATTAATGGAGTATTTATTCTCCTTGTTGCTCATAAAAGAAAACAACTTGCAAAGATTGAGCTGAGGATTGGAGTGAAACCCTAAGAAGAGCAATTTCCTAGATTCTGGAGCGATCATCACAGCCATCACTGCATAAAAGGAGTAAGCACCGACAATATCTACTGTATCTTTTTTTACTAGAATTGTATTGTGAGGGATTCTAGAGAGAGAAAGGAACTCCTTGTCAATTTTATTATATGTATAAGCCTAATAGAGATGAAATTCAAGTACTTGGGTTATGAATACTTGAATGATCTATACATAGCTCCACGAGAGGTAGGTGACACACGTTTACGATGCATTGATTTAGACAAATTTTGGAGAAGGATAAAAAGCCCTAACCAACATCCCATCACTCAGTGGTTGGTAGAGAGTGGGTTATTGGAAGCTGCAACATTCCCAATAGAAATTTAGTGCATTGAGTTGATCATGGAGTGTATTCAAAGCTACAACGCACAAACAAGACAAATCAAAACAAATGATGATAAAGTCCTCTTAGCTCTTGACAAAGTTACGAATCATGCATACTTTTGCTTGTCGAATTGAGAAATCTATGCCAATTGGGACCATGTCCCTTAACTCCCCAAGATTATTCACAAGCCACATTCGAAAAGGAAGATTGTGGACATTATCATCTAAATGCACAAGTTACATGGAGATGTCAATGCCTTTCACCTAGACAAATGGATGTTTTTCTTCGTGTAGGTCATTTGTGCCTTACCGTGTACAATCACCTTACGTATCATTTATCAATCTTACTATGTAAAAGGAAGAACTAAGGTGCACATTGTTGAATTGGACAGGAAGGTTACTACAACAAATCAGGAGATTCATTTTTTCATTTATTGCTGGATCAGTGAGTTTCTTTTGGGAATCTATATATATTGTTTTATTAAGGATTAGTGAAATCCTTGGCAGTGTGCTTAAACTGGTGAGCACAGTGAATTCCTTGACTTCTAGCCTAAAACATTGTAATTAGATATTTGAAAATAGTGAGTACATTTCTCACTGTGGTTTTTCACATCTTGGGTTTTCCACAAAAATTTGCTCTTCATGTGTATGGAATCATTTCTTTATTTTTTGCGGGTGGTTAGTCCCTCAAAGTTTACAAGTCTGAGTTCATATCCCTCAAGGAATCCGGAGCGCTGACCCCTAGCCTATCTTGGGACAAAGATCCATTACTTGGATTTATACAAGCCCCTCCTTGATAACACTTTAGTCCCTTGCTCTTCAAGTGCTAAATAGTAACAAATCTGAACATGGGCATATATGTTTATGACTCTATTAATGCTAATGAGTGTATATATTACAGATGTAAATATTAGAACTTTCAAAGATAGATATATATACATTATATATAGTTGATTCTGATTTCATCCTTATTAACATATAATATATATAATACACTATATAATGTTGTTTATCCCTTATAGTATATATATAATCACGATCTCTTATATATAATTTATATATAACATAAATTTATCTTATTTCACTGTTATTTATATATATTTGTTACATATATATATTTCTGATTTCACTATATATATATATATATATATAAGACCATATAATAGTTATTTATCCTTAATAGGATTCAGATATAATATTCTGTAACCAATATTAACTCATTGATATGATTCATTTCCTTTCTTATCTCTTATAAAGAGTAATGAAATATTTTATATTCTATGATTCTTTCCTTCAGAAATCTGATCATCTAAATCCATGATCCCATTTCTGTATTCTTTTATTCCTTTCCTATTCAATGCCTGATATATATATTCTCATCTGCTCAGAATCCAGAATATATATTATAATCCATACTGAATATATATATTTTATATGCTATATATAAAATATAATTTAGATATATTAGATATATATGTATAGAATGTAATTCCGATGTATGTAATGGACCCTTCATAAATGTGAATACGCGTCATAGATATCTAGATATGTAATAATATATATTTCTGAATTCATTACCAACTATATCCATAATCTATGATCCTTTGATTTCCTGATTAAGACTCCGTCTGATCAGTCCCCCAATATGTATATTTAATAATCTTTTCTTCCCTTCAATGCTTGGACCCGGTATATCCTTTTTTTGCTGTTGCTGCCAACTGTATTTTTGTCAGTGTTGAGTCCCCCTGGATGGTTCAATGCCAATGCATATTAATATTTCTTCTACTGAATGGACGTGACTTTGGGAAGTCAATATACATGTCTTAGCACCCATTCAAGACTATGTTTGGTATATTATTAATCTAAAGTTATAAAGCCGGTGATTCCTAACAGATCGCCAATTATGGGTGAATATAATGGAGTATTAAATATTTATAATCATAGTTATAATTTGTTTTATGTTTATTAATAAAATAATATATTTACTATAATGGATATTTTATTGTGTATATAATTAATACCTTTAATCTTGATTGTTTTATTGAAAATTTTGATTATAGTTAACATTATTTATTATGGTTATAATTAACATATTATTTATTATTTGATTATTGAGAATTAATCATATATACAAGGTAATGTACATTTTGTCACAAATATATCATCTATTAAAAATTGTATTTTTACACTATATATATCAATTCATGGCTCGTGACAGTATCAAGGGATATTGCTAGAGATGCAGACTTCATTATGATAAATCAGTCAAGTTGAAACAAAGATTACAAGATACACATGCTGAGGTAGCACCCATTCATCTTCAACCAATCAGTTTATTCCAAGTTGACATGTCCAAGTCCATCCAATCAAATTTTTCCACAAGAGGACATTTGGAAAGCATTTAATGTATTACTACAATGAATTTTCTTATTGGTTCATCCTTAAAAAGGATATGTATTCAAAGATTTGTAATCATCTCAATGGATGTCATTAAATGATTGTAAATAACCTTAATTAGGGTTTGCTTGGAATTATCTTGCCCATTGATTTCAAATCAATCTAGGCTTGTTGTGAGGTTTTCACACCATCGCACCATTGCAACTAGGGAACCCCTCTTTTTTTGCTTTAGCGGTAGGAGTAGTGGTCTTAGGTAGTCTTAGATGGTGATAATTTCCAAGTCTCCAAGCCTTAGGAGGAGTTTGATGAAGCCAAAGAGGAAGATTTAAATCAGTAAAGTCCTTGGGGTTGGATAGTGGAGTCTTGAGGTTATTGAATGGGTACTTAGCATAGTCTAGAGATCAAATCTCAAGAGGAAAGTTGACAATCAGATTGAGAAAGTGGAAACAAGGTGTGAATCAGACTTAAGCATACACATGAGGCTTACTTTGAAACCAGATTTGAGGATTAGTTGCAGCTGAAGGGATGTAAAATGGCAAAAAGGCAAAATTGAGTAAGTCTGGATGAAGAGCATACACCTGAGGCTTACTTTGAAACCAAATTTGAGGATTAGTTGCAGCTGAAGGGATATAAAATGGCAAAAAGGCAAAATTGAGTAAGTCTGGATGAAGAGAGCAACGGGTGGTGGAATTCCTCTAAGCCCAGGATATTCACCCAAAGTTAATCCTCTATTCTCAAAATCTCTGCCCAAGGACAAGAACAACTTTTGATAAGAATTCAGTGCCCAAGTCATGGGGATAGAGAAACCAACGATCAAGAGGTGAAAATGATGAAAAGTTTAGGGGTTAGTGACGAAAATGTTGAAGGCGAGAGGGAAGTTTTGATCAAAACCAAGCATGTATGACTTGGCGGAAATCCTCTATTTCCGCCCTAAGGTAATCCTCCAAATCAAAAAATTATGCCCCCTCATCATGAGTTTTCCTTTGAAATGCATCAACTCCCAATGGCTCAATAAGGTTAATAGTGATGTTCAAAGATGAGGCTTGGATAAAATTCGAAGGTGGAATCAAGTTTTTGGGCAAAAATAATGGAGGATCAGACTGCAGCAAGTCTTTATCAGACCTTAATGCAGATCTTAAGAGAGACACTTAGCTAATAGCTAATTGTGGATATGAAATGATGCTTGAAGGATTGAAAAAGAAGAATTAAACTGAAATTGCACCCAATGATCAAATTGATCCTGACATTGGGCAGATTCCACCCAATGCCAGGATCCAAAATCCTCTAAGTCTCAAACCTCTGCCATGAACTTATCAGCATACAGGGGTCGGGATTCCTCCAAGTCCAGGATTTCCGCCATGAACTCAGCAATAAAAATGAGATACAAGACAAACCAAAAATCTTTCATAGCCCCCTAAAATGATGAATTCGCTAAGTATCATGAGTTTGGCAGTGGAATGAAGCCTTTATGGGAAGGTGAACTTTTCAAGAGAGGAATTTTAATCCTCATATCCTAAAATCACCGCCATGTCTCAAGTTGGGCTGCGAAGTGAATAACAAGATGGCCAAGTTACATACTGAAAGGAGACAGCAAAAGGATTTCCCCCTTTCCCCTTCGTCAATGGCAATTCGAACACTACAAGGGCAATTTAGATCAACCCGTGGCATGGCGGAAATCCTCTAGGCCTAGGATTTCTGCCCAGCATTTGTCCTCTAAAGTCAAAATCTCCGCCACGGAGAAACTCAGCTCAAACTCTCCAAGACTTGAGACTTTGACCCCAATTGTTTCAAAAAAACAAAATTCGGGTTTAATCAATGTGAAATTAGTCCCAAACAAGGAGATTTGATCCACTAAAGTTGAAGGAGTTGAAGTAATAGGGGCAGTTGATATGTTTCAAGAAAAAAGAGCAAAATTGAAATCGATTGCATCCATAAACAAGGTCGGCCAGTATGAGGAAGAACAAAAGATTAATTAAAATGTTTTAATTGGCCTAAAAGGCCAAGTCGGCCCAATGAATAGACCTACCCTTTCAAGTCTCAAGTTGTCTATATAAAGAGGGTAATAGCAATTCATTTGCAACATCAATCAAAAACAAACTCACCTCTGCTATGGCAGCAAATTATCTCTTGTAATTAGCAGTGACTTCATCAACACTGAGGCAGCGAACTATTGAGAAAAGGAAGCAAATTACATTGAAGGAGGCAGCAAGCCATCTTAGGAGAACAATTACATCCTTGCCAACAGTTTTGAAACTCCAAAAAGCTAGATTTTCTCCCAAAGATCAGATATAAAGGTGGTAAAGGAGGTGAAATCTGGGCAGGCTACTCATTGAAAACTCACTTATTATCCAGATATTAAGTAAATTCATATCAAGTTGCAGGATTAAGATTATTTTATCAATAAAACCAAAATTGGGAATTGCAACAAGGAAGAGAAATTTGATCTTGAACTTGAGAAAAATCCATGATCAAATGCTTTGTGCCTCCTTGTTTTGATGTTGATACAAAATTTCATAAAAGCTTTCAGATTTCCTTCATTTCATCATTTTGTGAGCTTAATGCAATTTCCCTTTTTTGTTTTGCAAGGTAAATTGTTGAAGGAGGCTGGGAAGGTGAAAGATAGAGATGATGGCGAGGCCAAATTCAAGACTTCAAGGAGAGAACAAGTAGGTTGCTACAAGATCAAGCTCAAGAACTTCAAATGCGGAGGATGGTGGCAAAGTCAAATTATCAAAGTGCAAATTCAAGGCAAGCGAGATAGTTCAAGAATGAAAGCTGAAATGAAGAATCTCAATCCAAGTGAATTCGAAGAACAAGTTATGAAGGAAAAGGGGATAAATCTACAAGCAGAAGAAATTTTCATCAACTTGAATTTCCTCCAGAAATCCAAGTTCAATTCGAAGGATCCAAATGCATGAGGACTTCACCACTTCAAAAAGTTCAAGTTTCAAGTTTGCAAGTGCAATCAAGATCAAATCATTGCAAGGTTTCTACTTCTCTAAGTTTAGTTAAAGTTCATTGATTGAAATGGAGAAATACGAAGAAGTATGATGAACTTCGTGTTCATACCTTTTGTTACTTGTTGATTGCAAGTTGCAGTGTAAGGTTAGTTTGAACTTGATTAAGTACTAAGATCGATTGTGAATGTTCATTTAATTGTGTCAATATTGGTTATTCGGATGAATGTTGGCAATGTGAAAATCTTTCGTTATCTTTGGAGATTGTATCATCTTTGTGTAGTTGTTTCATTTGGCGAAGCAAAGCTTGGTTATAGGAATTCACACATCTAAGCATCATCCATTGATATCATTGTCCTTAGGAATAGCTTACATTTCTCTAAACCCTTCATCTCTTTTGTGATTTATTTGTAGTGTTTCAAGTTCCAGCCACTTTGAGGGAGAAGAATTGATGAAGTCCAGGAAAAATAGTGTAAGTCCCTTTGTGATTACCAACAAGAACACATCATATTCACTGAGTTATATCCAACATAAAGTTGCTTGTTCGCATTGTAAACCTTGGGGTTGCTTCATTTGATCACACATTTGTTGCGTTGTTTAGCATTTGAAGTTCCTTGTTCAAGAGATGATAGGATACTTAGTATTTTATTCTGCATGTTGGAGTGGTCACAAAACTCACATCAACTATTAGGAGTATCTGTTCAAAACCTAGGTTTCTTGATTAGTCAAACTAAATGATTGTTCTGTTAAACTAAGTGTTCACTCTAGTAAGTTGTAAGCTTAACTCGGAGCTTTACTTTGATTCCGCATTTAGTTCTCATAGATAAATTTGTAATGCACTTGGTTATTTAAAGGGCACAATCGTGATGCATATGGAGTCTCTTTTATAAAATTTCATTGAAGTGTAATGTATTGCTTTTCAGATTTTATGAGAAGACAGTTGCAGGTTTGAGAGTTCAATACTGTGTATTTACTATTTGCTATTCACATTTTCAGCAATGTGTTTGTGTTGGAGATATAGCTTCGGGAGATATCTTCCTCCCATATTTGAGATAGTCTTATTTGTTACAGGTTGTTGGTAATTATCTATATTATCTGGAGACGTTTGATCTAGTCAGTTGGTCGTCTCTCTATTATTGTCAGCGATTATCTTTTCTTGTGCTCCATCGGTTCAAGACATTGAGGCCGTTTTATTCCTTCATATTCTCAGTCACTTGAAGTCAATAAAGAGCCATGAGTTCTGGTGCCACTGCTTTGGTAACGGTTGACTCTTCATTGTCAAAGACAATGAAGAGTCTGTCTCTTCAGGTGCACCGTGATGTTCCTTATTCTTCTTGGCATTTCGCATTTCCCTGAGGGTCGTGTTTTTTAGCTGGGTTGAGTGTATGTAGACAGAGCTTCTGATTTTTTGCAGAGATCTTATATGCGATGTTTTTATTGTCTTAGTGAACAATCATGAACAGTGAATAATGGGTTGTTATTGTTTTTCATCTGTAGAGACAATTTTGTGTGTATTGTAAGATCAGACTTCTAATTATTTATCAATAAAGGAACATTTTTGTGGCTGGGTTTTTCTCCCTCAGGTTGGAGGGTTTTCCCAAGGTAATCCTATGTATTGTGTTTTCTATTTTTTTTTGTTTGTGCTATGTATGTCATTTCTGCTATAAAACTAACATGGTATCAGAGCGGGTTTGAAAGGATCAGATACTAGAATTTCTACATAGGTAAATTTTACTTGGCAGCCAGCTAAGGTTTGAAAAGTATATTGAGGAGAGAATTTTCACAATTGAACAAACTTGCAGCAGTGCAAATTGGATATGCTTCTGAAGAATGTCAACTTTTCAGAAAGGACATTGCCTTCAGGTTTGAAAGAAACTCTCAGGGTAATCAATGTTTGTTTTGATTTAGAAGAATACTTCAAGAGTGATGAAAACTTAAAATCAAAAGTTTAGACACAGGAACTTAAATTGAAGTTTCAGTGAATTTCTCATGAGTCGGCTGGCTAAATTAAGTAAGACTGAAAATGGTGTCAGGGATTTATTCTTAGCAGGCGTTACAACCCATTCTAAATCTTTGGAATAATAATATACTAGAAGGGAGGTATGCCAAAACCAGAATAGGACGATTAGATACTAGAAGAAACGTGGTGACTAATGGGTGTCAAATATGCAGTTTGGTGAGTTATTGAATACAGAGGAATCAAAAAAAGTTTTCTAGGGGATGTTCTTGAATGGAATTCCATATAAGTGTTTGAACCTAAGTTGGAAGGGTCCTTTGTGAATCTACAAAAACGATTGAAGTCATTTGCAGGTCCGGGTTCTGAATGCGAAGTAAATTGAGTTCACCGTCATAGGTTCCATCTGAGTTGCAAAGGTGTGGAGATTTACAGTATTAAACAACATTTATCTGCACATTATCATTGGTCTAAAAGCATTTCTTGAAGACTATGAACCAGCAGTTGGGAGTTTGTAATTAAGGACAGTTCGTATCAAGTTTAAGCTGGAATGAAGTTGGTTGCAGATATGAATAATCCCAAAGTCAGCGATCATCGACTTGAAATTATGTAGTAGCACTGGAAATGACTTTATGATTTGCTGTGAACAGCAAACAAGGGGGACATTATTAGCGTCAGTACTTATCTTTAATGACCGAGCATAAAGTAATGTTGGTGAAAGCTAGATATATACAAGCGGTTGTGAACTGAGGAATTGACGGGCTGTCTGGAAGAGGTCCTGAGTAGCATTAAAGTTATGGAGTTTTCATTAAACCAATTTCTGTTGCTATAAATTAATTATTTGAGGCTCAAAGGATGACTCGGAAAGTTCCAGAGGTTATCTATTGCAAGGCAATTCAATTTTTCTAGGTGGCTGAAGTTCTTCATGATTTCTAAGTTTTCAGCGTGCAATATCAATTAAACAGGATAATGGATGGGAAAGAGAAGGTTGTATGCCTGAACAAGATGTGGTTTCCTAGACAGAGATGATCACAAGATTGGGAGCACCGTCATTTTTTCCCCGTTTTGTAGATGTGATGCGACACAACTAGAAGCTGATCAAATTTGCAGATAAGTCATATTATCAAATCTAATATTGTGACTGCTTGGAGAGTTTATATTCTAAATTGGGATATTTTATTTATTATATGTCTGTGGTTAGATCTGTGACAAGATTATGTGAGTTTATTATTTTTCCACAGGATAATTGAAAGAAGTATAAAAGATTATAGTTGTTGTAGGTCAATAATTATCATTGTGAAGTAATGAGATGATCTGCAATTGTCATTATTCATATTATTTGATGTTTTGCCCGAATATTCTAATGGAAGCTGCCTTCTATTATTAGGTTTGATGTTTTGACATTTATCGTCCAAACTTTCTAATGTTGGCAATTGGAAATTATATTCGTGCAAAGACACTACAGTGGTATAATTCCAGACTTATTGAGTCAACATTATTAAGGAAACCTTGGCAGAATTAAGAGAATCATCATATTGGGCATTTGCATTGTGTTTACTGATGTATCAGCTGCTGGAGATGGAAGCCAAGTCACATCAACAGAGGCACTGAATATTCATCTTGCGTGAGTTATGGGCAAGAATTTACAGACGGTGGGCTTGTATTTGGATGTGACAGCAATCTGTGGGTTCCTTCTTTGCATTGGGCAAAGCATGTCCATTATATTGCATGGCTCAGAGTCAAAGGAAGGGATTCGAACAAGAGGCCATCAAGGCAACCAATCAAAGGGTTAATGTGTTGGAGAATGTGATGAAGTCGAGACTGCAGAATACTATTAATTACTTAAAGGGGGAGCTTGATGAGCTGAAGAGGGAGGATTTCTTTAGGCTAAAGAAGATTCAGAGGGAGCTTGAGCGGCAAACGGAGAGTGTCAAGTCCTTTGCAGAGGATCAGCAAGCTCGAGAAGTAGTGTGGCTTCGAAAGCTCCTTGTTTGGTCAAACATTGGAGCCAATTGTAATTTATTGTGATAATCAAAGCTGTGAGAAGCTCTCTGTCATTCCAGTGTGAAAATTATGCCCTTGCTGAGAGGGAGTCTCAACATCAGTTGCTCTTTAATGCATATTTCTCTGAGATGGAGAAATATGAGGTGAAAGCCCTTGAGAGATGTGTCTCTTTCCACACATGGGAGTAGCTATGGTGGATGTCATGTTGAGAGATTCCATGACGACATCACGTTGAGTGATTCCGTGATGGGCACTTGTGTATATGCTTCTTTCCGCACATGGGAGTAGCCATGGTGGAAGTCATGTTAAGAGATTTCATGACGACATCATGATGAGTGACTCTGCGATGTGAGCTTGTGTATATGTTTCTTTCCACACGTGGGAGTAGCCATGGTGGACGTCATGTTGAGTGATTCCATGACGTTATCACGTTGAGAGATTTTGTGATAAAAAATATTTTCCACAAATGGGTGTAGCCATTGTGGGTGTCATGTTGAGAGATTCAATGACATGGATATCTAGAAAGATACCTCCCTAGCTAAGAGGTGTTGCGAGGTTTTCACACCATCGTCCCATTGCAAATGGGGACCCCCTCTTTTCGCTCATGGTTAGGTTTGCTAGTCATTGGCAGTAAATTTGGCAGTTCAGAGCTTTAAAGATTGAGGGGTGACTGAGAAATCAAGTGGCCAAGTTGTGATCATAAAGTGGTAACATTGAAATTAAAGTCCCTTGGGGTCAGGTTATAGTGGGTTGAACATAAAATCCTAAGTGTATTAAATTTTGGCTAGTCAATTAGTCCAAAATACATTATAAAGGCATATTCCATGCATAAGGGCCTTAAAATCCTTAGAGAAAATGATTTTCCATAGTTAAGATTGCCAAAATCCGAAGAAAACCCGTTTTTTCTTTGTAAAAATACACAAAATCCATACTTACTATGAATTTCCCCACTTTGTAAATCAAAATCCGGACTTACTATGTATTTTCCCACTTTATTTGATCAAAATCCGGACATAGCATGAATTTCCCCACTTTTTTTATCAACATCCGGACATAGCATGAATTTCCCCACTTTAATTGGCATTTACTTGAAATTTTTCTAAGTTTTGCAATTATCCAGAAATGGGTCAATTTTCCCCCACCTAGAATCCAGAGATTAAATGAAGAGAATGAAGAGTCTAGACATGAGGCGAATTTCCCTTTGGTTTTGTACTTGGTCAAATTTTGTAAGGTGAAGTTGGAACAATCCATACCCAAGTCGTTTTTCCCTTGGGAGTAGCTTGGAAAGCGAAAAACAATTTAAGTGTGGAATTCATCTATCCACACATGGGTTGTTTTTCCCCTTGAGAGTGATTATGGAGATTGAAATTTTTCAAAGTATGGAAATCAACTATCCGACACGGGTTGAATTTCCCCTTTAAGAGCAAGCAAAGATGAATTTTTTTCTAGGTGTCGAAAATGAGTCTTATCCTTAAACTTCGATCTTCCCACTTGGGATGGATGGAATTGGAATGTGGATGTCACCTTTCGATCCATGGATGGCAGATTTTGAGTAATAATGTGGACTTAGTCATTTTTTTATGGATCCATACATGGATCGATTTCCCCCATAGAGGCTTTTTTTAATTAATTAATAAATAGTGGGAAATTAATTAAATAAGGGTAGAAGCTTCTAGAAGGTGGGAGTTTTTTGATCCCACATTGCTTGTGGGAGGTGCATGCAAGACTAAATTACCTTTAAAAGAGCAATGGCAGCTGCAATAGAAATACAAGAAGGGGCTGTTAGCTGAGTTGGATGACCAAAGTGAAGCAAGAGAGGGCTGGAGTAAAGTTCCATCCAGCAAGGGAGAGCTGGAATTGAAGGAAGAAGATTTCACCACTAGAGAAGGTCTGAAGTTGCAGATAGCTGGAAGTCGAAGTCATACAGTGAGTAAGAGGACATTGATAGTTGCAGATCGAAATCTGAAGACCCTCATACTTCGGCTATTTTGGTAATAAATCCAATGATTCTCAATGGCCACTAAACCCTTTGGTAAATGATTGCAAGCTGTGAGGGGGGCTCAAATCTGAGATTTTGGAGATCATTTTAAGGACAAAGGGTGTGCATTTGCAGGTGAAATCTGAAGATCATCCAAACAGGGGTGATTTTTTTTTGAAAAAAATTATATAAATTCACCAAGCCCTCAAATCTCTTAATGATTGTTTGCTGATTGATTCTTGGGCCAGACGACACATTTTGCAGACATTAGGTGATTGAAAGTGAGGTGTATGCAGACCCGAATTTGCAGATTGCCTAAATTGGGCGATGTAAAAATCATATAAATTTGTTTAGTGCCTAAAACTCCCAGTGTTTATTCCTAGACTGATCCTCATCCCATGGAGCATCTTTAAAGACCATTCTAAGGGCTTAAACGTGTTATGGTAAATCGATGTTGTCGTAGTTGTATTAAATAGAGGAGATGAAAGCTCCTTATATGGATTTACAAAGACGATGTTTCTAAAAGAAACAATTGTAAACTAAAGACGAAAATAGAAACTACCTAATAAACTAAAGACTAACTAAGATGAACATTAAAGAAACATTACAATATTCTAATACCCTCCCTAAATGGTCATCGTCTAACTGCAGTCTTTTGGTCTCAAATTCTGCTGCACAGTCTGTTGCTGCTGAGACCCTCCCTAGATTTGCAAAATGTTAATGACAAAGAAGCCATCCAAAAAAAAATAGAGAAGGGTGCCCCCTTCTTCAAAATGCTCTGCAACAAGAGACAAGAGCCTACCACTACTTCTACCACTGAGATGAGTCTGCCACTACCCCTCCCACAATCAGCAAAACATTTGACCAGAAATCATCACAAAATTCCAGCCTGATGTTGGATAACAGAGCTGTGCTTCCTTGTACACTGAGACATATCGAGAACAATTGCCATGATTTTGAGGAAAAATCAGCAAACCCTCTAGTTTTTTGCAGAAGAGCGTGACGCCCTAAAACAAATTGCAAAAAGTAACGATTTTTTTAGGAAAAAAACCACAAAAACCAAACACGATTTTTGAGGTGAAAAATCGATCAAAACTAGACAACAAAATCCGAGACACGGATCAGAGAATACAAAGCTTCATTTTTTAGGATAAAATGGTAAAACCCAACAGATAATTTTTGAGGAAAAATTTATTTAAACCCATCAGAAATTTTTCAAGGAAATTTTTTGAAAACCCAACAAAAAAAATTTTAAGGAAAAAATATTAAAACCCACCAAACTGTATCTGAACGTTGCCCTTGTCGACAACAGTATACTCTTCACCTCCTCCAAATATGATTGAATCAGTAAAGGGAGAAAATTTTGTAAACCAATCACGCTTGTGAGTGAAATGTCGAGAAGCACCAAAATCTATATACCAGGCAGAAAATTTCACATGGTCTGCAGGTCTTTTAGCCATGAAGGCGTAAAAGGCAAATTGTTTTTGCTCTGTGTGCTCAACAACATTGGCTTTAGGTTGAGACCCTACGTGCTTCCACTGCTCGAAGCCAAACGATTGCGACAATCCTTGAGCAAATGGCCATATTTGTGACAATAGTTACGATGAACCTTTTTCTTCTTTGAACCATCTTGAGACTAACTGGAGCCCTTCTGTTGAGATGACAGAGATTTGCCTTTATCCTTGTTTCCACTGCTCTGAGGAGGATGAGGTGGCACTGCTACCAAACTGTTGTTTCCAATGATCCTGTTACAAAGTTTGGTGCACAATTCTGGAAACTTCAAATCAACATTGGTCGAAGTAATGTTGAGAGTTTTGATAAAGGGCTCATAAGTTTTAGGTAGACTTTTCAAGGTGATGACTACCATATCTTCTTCCTCCATTTTCCGACCAATAGCTTCGAGCTGATCTCGGATGTCCTTAATCTTCGTGAGATGCTCATGTAAGGACATGTTCATCCATCATGATGGAGAACAACTAGTTCTTCAGGTAGAATGCTCTACTCTTGTCGGATGTCTCATGCAACTCCTTTAGATGCTTCTAGATTTATGATGCTGACTTGCAAGAAGGAATCTAAGGCAACTGATCATCTGATACAAAGAGCTTGAGAAACATAACGGCTTCTTGATTCCGATCATCAAACTTGTCCTCGTCTGCTTGGACTGTGGTAGGACGAGTCTCTTTTCCCAAAACAAGATCATCCAAGCTGCGATATTCGAAGATTATCAGCATGCGCTACTTCCAGGTCTTATATTTTTTGTCATTGAATCTTTGACTGCCTTCCAACATTAAGTTGGTCAATGATGTCATCTTGCACATTTTCCAATGCACGGAAAACGAAAAAAACATAGAAGAGGCATAGCACAGAAGCTGAAACAAGAATCCTAATGCAGAAAACAAAGGTTGATGCAAGTACAGACTTCAAAAAAATAATGTACAGCTGGCACAAATTTCAAGAAAAAATTCCGGTTGACCCAGAAAAATCAAACGAAGGCCTAGAAGAGATCTCAAAAAACCCACAAGGAATCTGCAATCAAAATAAAATTCCGGTTGGTACAGAATTTGAGGCACGGAAACCGAGACACCCACGAAATTCTGACGATGACCCAATTGAGGTTTCGAAAAACCCACCACGAATTTGTAATTAGATTTTTAATCCGGCAAAATATCAGAGTTTCGAAAGAAACCCTAGCTGTCTGTAAAAACCTTCAAAAAAATGGCAGACAAGCTTCAAAACGAAGCTGCAGGAGAAAATTGTTGTCGTTTTTAACAGAGACGACCTTAGAAGAGGTCAAAAATGGTGGAGAAGGTCGTCAGAAGAAGAAATGACCAGATATAAGCCATTATTTCTCAGATTCGGATCCCAGTCTGAACAAAATATGCGCAGAAACAATGGCGCAGGCCGTAGATATTTTCAGACAAAAAAACGCCAGAAAATGCCCTCGAGCATGCAGATTTTGAGCAGGTCGAGCAGATGAAGGGTAATAAAATGAAGGTGTTGCAGGCCCAAAATCTGAAAACTCCTAGATTGGGCGATCTTTTTTTAAAAAATCATATAAAATAATTTGGAGGCCATATCCACCAAATCTTGTTTGCTGAGTCTTCCTTGGACAAAAACTAATCATTTGCAATCAATTTCAGTCATTGGGAGGTTAAGGTAAGGATGTTATGAACAAATGTCTGACTACCTCTGAAAAAATCAATTTTTCTTGTCTAAATCTGGGTTTGTTCTTTGACCACAATCTGATCCCAAATGTATTGCAGACTTTTGGGCATTTTTTTAAGCATCATTTGAGCCATTTAAAGGTCTGAAATCACAAGTTGCAGACCTAGAGCAGGCAACCTACAGCAGGAGCGATTTTTGATAAATTTCCCATAAATTCTAGACTTCACCAATCCAAGAGTTTGATAGTGCTGAATCTTTGTTAGGTCCTTGGGCATCCAAAACACCCAATTTGCCATTCAAATTCATTCGAAAGGGTGTGTATTGCAGGTATGTCTTCAGACTTAACATGGATAGGGAATGTGATTTTGATGTTTTACGAGGTCATGACTATGATTCCCAATTCACTAATTAATTCATGGATTTGATAAAGGGGTGATTTCACAAGACGTTAGGACTGAATTCCATGATTTATCTTCAGACTTGTTCATGTTGTCCTCAGAATATCAGATTTTAATAAAAAGCTAATTTTCTCATTTTTTTGGCTAAGTGTTGATTGATTTCCTCTACCTTAGGATTCTAATCTAAGTAATTGCTTAGTTCCATCTTTCATTGGATCGAATTACTAAGTTAAGGTGTGGAATTCATAGGCTAATCCATGGATTGCTACATGGATTGATGCAGGGAATTCTAGTCTGAAATTTATTATTTTGTTTAAGTCCTTTGAAACCATACTGACTTCGAGCTTTGTACCAGGAATCATGTCTGGATCAAAGACAGGGATAGTCACAAGGAAGTGAACAAAGAAAGGTGGAAGACAAGTTCAAGCTCAAAGACAAGGATAGCAATGAAGGAGGACTAGTCTAAAGCGATCAAGTTCAAAGGAAGACAACACTTCAAGATGATGCACTTCAAAGCTGGAACAAAGGAAAGAAAATTCAAGGATCGAGATGAAGGAATTATCTCAAGATCAAACCTTCATTAAGCAAGGACATGGGACAAGTTCAGATTTAAAGGAGTCCACGAACAGGTTCAAGGATTCAATTCATGGACATTCATGTGTCCCTATGCAAGTCAGCTTTACACTTGATTAAATGCTTGAAGAATAAGGACTATCTTATAGGGAGATCAACTTGTCACTATTCACATCAATTTTCCATAAAGATCAAAACAGGATTCAGTTCAAGGACAAAAGGGGGACATTTTATAAGGACTTCCTTCTATCCTTGTCCTTATCATTTTTCCACCAGGAGGATGAGCAAGAATCAAAGCAAGGATTGAACAAGGAGCGTGAAATCAATCAATCCCTATGACAAGTAAATTTCCACCATGGATGATTGCATGGGGGAACTTAGTGAAATTTTGGTCAAGTTCATTAGAAGGGAGAAGGAGAAGGGAGTGCACATCTTGGGTGATGAGTTGTATGATGACTGGGCGGCTTCCTTGCTTCCTATTGGTCCTCAAGCCATTGAATTTTCTCATTGGCTCATTTTGTGGTGCTTCATTTCTATTGGCTATTTTTGGTTGCCCTAATTAGGGTTTGTAATGAATTAATCTGGGCCATTGATTTCAAATCAATCTTGGCTATTCATAGTAATTGGGGCTCCTATATAAACCCCGCCCCTCTCATTTGTAAAGGACTTGTTGGAGAATTGTTGCTAATATAATGCCAAATTTGCTCTACTTTTCATTATTGTGTCTTGCATAATGAATTGTTGTGATCAAGTTTGAATTATTGCATGGTGATCCATATTTCCACACTTAGATTAGGATTTCATTTCATGTTGAATAGAAGTAGCTTAGTTGAATGAAAGAAATTGTGGATGTTTACTTGTTTGAGTCGAACAAAACTAGGCCACTAGCCTCTTGCTGATGGTAAGAGTGCCTTGTGTGGTAAGCAAGTGATTGCACTTAACTTCAATTGATATTCAATTTTTGGTTTGCATCCATTGATGGGATTGAAGAGGAGGTATTGATATGAAAATCATTCGAGTATACCTTAGAAGCTTGCACTAGGTGGGTGGAAGTCGCTAATAAAACCGCATCTAGTAAAGTCCAAGTCATTCATGCTTCCTTCCATGCATAGTTAGTTGTAGAAGTAAAAGTTAAGTTAAGTCAAGTTGAGAAGTTCAAGAATTGGAAAATCAAAAGGCTATATTTTCATTGCATATTGTAAAGACAAGTCTTTAGGAAGAGTTGATATCCATCGAATGAATAGCGTAAGCCCCCTTAGTGATCCAGCAAATCACATTATTTCACTAAGCGAGTATCCACAACTGAAGGAGCCTTCAAGTCGCCTTGTGATCTTACTTTGCAAGCTTAGCATGAGAAGTGACCTTACTAGCATGAGAAGTGACCTTATTCAAGAGAGGATTGAGTATTTGATGTTTCATCTTGAAACAGTGGGTGTTTAATTCTGCATGTTGTAGTGGAACAAAACTCACATCAACAAGAGGGAGTGTTGGAGATATAGCTTCGTGAGATATCTTTCTCCCATATTTGAGATAGTTGTCTCTGTTACAGGTTCTTGTTTCTCCTTTCATCGTGATGTGTTCTTTTATTCCTACTATGCTGCTGCCGTTTCATTTAAGTAATTATCTATATTATCTGGAGACGTTTGATCTAGTCATCCGGTCATCTCTCTATTATTGTCAACGATTATCTTTTCTTGTGCTCTGTCGGTTCAAGACATTGAGGCCGTTTTATTCCTCTGTATTCTCAATCGCTTGAAGTCAATAAAGAGCCATGAGTTCTGGCGCCACTGCTTTGGTAACGGCTGACTCTTCATTGTCAAGGACAATGAAGAGTCCATCTCTTTGGGTGCATCGTGATGTCACATCAACAAGAGGGAATGTTGGAGATATAGCTTCGTAAGATATCTTTCTCCCATATCTGAGATAGTTGTCTCTGTTACAGGTTCTTGTTTCTCCTTTCATCGTGATGTGTTCTTTTATTCCTACTATGCTGCTGCCGTTTCATTTAAGTAATTATCTATATTATCTGGAGACGTTTGATCTAGTCATCCGGTCGTCTCTCTATTATTGTCAGCGATTATCTTTTCTTGTGCTCTGTCGGTTCAAGACATTGAGGCCATTTTATTCCTCTGCATTCTCAATCGCTTGAAGTCAATAAAGAGCCATGAGTTCTGGCGCCACTGCTTTGGTAAGAGTCCATCTCTTTGGGTGCACCGTGATGTTCCTTATTCTTCTTGGCATTTCGCATTTCCGAGAGGGGTCATGTTTTTTAGCTGGGTTGAGTGTATGTAGACAGAGCTTCTTCTGATTTTTTGCAGAGATCTTATATGCGATGTTTTTATTGTCTTAGCGAGCAATCATGAACAATGAATAATTAGTTGTTATTGTTTTTCATCTATAGAGACAATTTTGTGTGTATTGTAAGATCAGACTTCTGATTATTTATCAATAAAGGAACATTTTTGTGGCTGGGTTTTTCTCCCTCAGGTTGGAGGGTTTTCCCAAGGTAATCCTGTGTATTGTGTTTTCTTTTTTTTTTTGTGCTGTGTATGTCATTTCTGCTATAAAACTAACAATTTGTACTTTGTAGATTAACATAGTTAGAGAATTGTTTTGATTGAAGTTTTTGTGTTTTACATTACCCAGTTTTGAGACAATATTTTATGAGTACAGAATCTGCTTGTGATGGTCGGAAAATTAATAGTAAAAAGAAAATTGGCAAACTCTGTGACTTAGTTTGGCTCCTCTAATCTCTCTGAGACGAAAAATAGAAGTGTAAGTGCAAAGGTTCCTCTTACCTAAGTTTGACCCCTTCAAGACCTTCTTTAGGGTCCTCGAGCTTGTTTATAGCCTAGGCCCTGGCTTTTAGTGAAAGCTGCAACACTGCTACATGATGATGTGGATAATCATTTGGTTTTCTCCAACAGCTTGAAATGGCTAGTTTGTCCGTGGTGTGGCCCATATGATGACCCATACCCTTCCATTTTTCATAGCTTTGAATTACCTTGCCTAAATGTTGCTAGAATTTCTACTAACTACTACATTCAACTCTATTTTGCCTCATTTCTATCAGAAACTCCATTAGAGCTCTAGTTGAATGCAATCAAATTACTGTGAGAATGTTCATCCTACTTTCCCACAGATCATTGCAAGCAAGATAGGAAAGAGATACAAGGGATCATTATTACAAGTCTTCTCAAATTGCAGCTCCTTATTCTTTCGATGCTATTTCAGCAGCTGAAGGCATGCTTGGATTGAGGTAGGTCACCTTTGCACATGCTTTTCTCAGAGCCAGCTACAAGAGCTCCTCGTCATGCAAGATTAAAGTTGTTTTTTCCTTTAAGCTACTAGCCAGGTTATTTATATGTTCATTTCTTCGTATACAAATAAGTTTAAAAGTGTAGCTTAATTAGTTCTATACATGTTGGATGTCTCTCTTTGTATTTTTTAAAGTTCTCATTGCATTTTAGTTTAGGTTTGTTTGCCTTGCTTTAGTAAAATACTAAAATAGATTAGATCAGGCTAATCTTAATCAAAGTGATGCAATCATGCAAACTGACCTTCACCAATCACTAGTACACAGCATCGGAGCTTTTCAATCTAAAGACATAAATTATTTCAATAGATAAATCTGATGATTTTGCCTCAGTTTTTCCAAACTTCTCCAAAACAAAACAAAATTCAACTCAGTTCCAATGTCCCTAGTAGCGACCATGTTTACCACACCTAAAACATGTGAAGGTGAAAGATAGAGAGGTCAGTGAGCAATGCAAGCCAGGTAAATGTGCAAGCAAGCTATGCATTATGACACCTACAGGAGCAGAAATCATTACCATCAGAAAGAGTCTATAGGATACTGTGTTCTTAAGCTGATGTCACTTACACTGCCATCCCATGATTCCAAAGATGCATGGTCAACACAGCAATTCAACACTCCTATTTTGACATATTGGATTACATAAATATGCCTATATATTGTTAAGCCTCATGTAGACCAATTAGCCAAGAAAATAGAAGAAATGAAACACCACAATTCTTATTACCAGAAGATAAATGACCATATAATAAGCTAGCACAAAAGCACAAAAGACTTAAAAACCTTTCAAAATAATTAGCACATTTACCAGGACATGACATCTTTCAGTGTGCCGCAAAAACTCGTGACCTAAGCCAAAACCACGATGTGCACCTTCAAGAAGCCCAGGTAAATCTGCTACAACCATAGTGGCATCATAATCCAGTGACACTACACCAAGATTGGGCAATAATGTTGTAAATGGGTAATTTGCAATAGTTGGCTCAGCTGCACTTATGGCACTGAGGAAAGTACTTTTGCCGGCATTTGGGATCCCCACAATTCCCACATCAGCAACAAGCTTTAGTTCCAAATCCAACCACCTGGTAGAAAGATTAGCTGCAACTTCAATGACCAGGAAAAATCACTCGGCAAATACCCATGCGACCAGTGTCAAAAAAAGAAAAGATATCATCACCAAGAAGTACAAAGATAAAAGTAACTTCTTTGCTTCTTTTTGTCAATCCTTCTTATATATAAAAATTAGGAATGAATCACCAAAACTGCATTGGTAGCTAATGTCATCTATTATGGTAACTTCAATTAAAAAATAGCAACCTGCCTGGGCACTATATAAATTTAAGTTTAACAATTGTTTTACAATTCAGTTCAGCATGAAAACAGAATGCTACTAACAACAAATCAAGAACTAATAATTTGTTTATTTTGATATAGTAAAAATATCACATCTGCTTTAAAATTTACATCCTAAACCCAAATGAATTTCTACAAAATGAGCTATTCCAGTATGCCTCTAATGTAATCAATAATTTATAATTTACCTGTTTTGAAATAAAGAGATGACTATTAGCAAGCGATAATAGAATTGAGAAAATACTACAAGAAATCTATTCATAGACTAGCTACATGCAGACCCATACTAGAGCATAACCTATTTAGTATTTACCAAAGTTAGAGCACATGAAAGCCAATAATAAGAAGGGCGGAGCATAGTTTCAAATTAAGAGGCTCTAAAGTCAGTGGATTGTACAGACATTTATTCAGTTTCAATTTTGTTTTAATATGAAACTCTAATGTAATCACTAATCTATAATTTACTGGCTACTGATATTGAAATAAAGAGATTGCTGCTAGCAAGCCATAATAGAATTCAGAAAATAGCATAAGAAATTTATAAGTAAATTTGCTACGTGCAGATCCATACTAGAGCATAACCTATTTATCAAAGTTAGAGCAGGTGAAAGCCAATGGTAAGAAGGGCAGAGCACAGTTTCAAATTAAGGGATTTTGAAGTCAGTGATTTGTACAGTCATTTATTCAGTTTCAATTTTGTTTTAATGCGAAAACCTTGATATTGTTTTAGAACTAAGTTACCGATTCGGGTGCAGGTACCGATGCGGATGCGGATGCGGGATGCGGGTGCGCGGATGCAGGAAAATTGTTTTTTGGGGGATGCAGATGTGTTTGGATGCGTGTGTGTGTGTGTGTGTATATATATATATATATATATACTTAAGTCTAAAATAATATACAATAAATTGATAAGTTTAAAATTTTAATTTATTTAAATATTTAAATTTGTTTATTATTAAATGTTAATACTAAAAATAAATAATAATAAACAAGTAAAATAACATTAAATTAAATATATTAAATTTGGGAAATTTTAATTAAAAGTTAATATGAATAAATAATATTAATTGTCGTTCATATGAATAAAGTTAAGGTGATTCATATATTATAAGGTTCAAATATATATATATCAAATATATAATATAATGGTCCGCTGAGCAGCGGCAATAATATTAATCGACTGATTTATAGCGGACAATTACATAGTGAAATTATACAATGTTTATGCCGCGAGTATTGAATGGATATATTCATGGATCACCCTCAAAAAATTTCACCGATCACCCTCAGAAATTTTGACGGATCACCCTCAGAAATTTTCGTTTCCAGAAGTATCAAAACTGCTGTGTTTTTGTGACTTGTCTTAGCAATCTGGAACATCACTTGCATCATTGCCTTCCCACTATAGAAAGAATCGAATCTACCAAGAAGGATTAATATTATTATAAGTTGGGATTTTTTTATTACTTGCATCTGGATGCCTGTGATGCAAATCCGGGCGGCATCCACAGGGCATCCGTGCCCGATTCCGCATCCGTGCGCATCCGCTCCCGCATCGAGCGTCTGGAGCCCCGCATCGGTAACTAAGTTTTAGAATATACCATAAAGTTGATACTCTATATGATCAAACAGAAAATCATGAACTGAATCACTCATACAAGTTACTTGATCAGGCAAACCAGCTTATATTAATACAGTCATCTCCCTTGTGTCATTAGACGCATAAGAAGATTGACGTTTGAGTCAATCCACACAGTCAAGGGCCCAATCCACAAAAATAAACCACTTGCAGAAAGAAACAGTCATGGAATAAGTATTCTGCCAAAAACAATGCTAGTCAGAAGGGCTTAATGGTTGACATAAGTGGTGTTTCCAAGAAGCATTCCTAGAATTACGACTTTTCCTGAGCCAATAGTAGTATTCTATCATGCATTAAAGAAGCTTCTAAAGTGATTTGGTCTTCCAATGCATATCTAGGCACATTAGCTATGTTGCACCAATAAGCTCATTTCAAGGCACAAAAAATGCTCTCCAGAAACACTGAAGTGTGTTTACATGGCAGCAAGGCCAGTATGAGAAATCATTGAATCTAAGCAAGCAGTGAATCATGGATTCAAATAAGATTAAAGACAGAAATGTGAATGCCAACAACCCAAGAAGAGAAAAAAAAAAAGAAGACATAAATATCTTTGACCTTAAATCTTACAAAGTTAAGGGAATAAAAATCATGGCAATTGTATTTCATTGCAGGAACTGTTGCAAAGGGAAAGAGCACTTTTCTGTTTACTGTTCTTCCCTGTTTTCTATATTGTTGATTCTGATATATTTTAAATGGGTAGAAAAATTAAAATGGCATGTATTGTCAAGGGATTGAGCTAAACTAATTGAAGTGTTGAGATATCTTTGTGAAGTCCCAAGTTCAAACCCTCATAGGGGCATTTAGTGTGAAATTCCAGGTTGTGACTCTTGGTCTTCCAAAGTTGACTTATGATGTGGATGTGGTTTCTAAATAAGTGTAATTCTAAAGTAGCGACTCTTGCCCTTCCATAGGAAAGTGTGTTTCCTGGCAAAGAGCTTGTATTAGCCTCTAATAAGCACTCCCAAAAGCTATATTGGTCTCACATAGATGCTCGTATGAGCAGAATATTTGTAAACAATCTGCAATATACAATTAAAAAATATAAGACATAATTGATTGTAAAATGCAAACAAATTCCAAAGCAACTTCTAACACCTTTTTCTGGCCTATGAGAAAGCAGCAGCACACCATAGATGCAGGTGAGTATATTACAATGGTACTGGATCAAACTTTTTGCTTAGATTTATGATCTTGCTTCTTTTACCATTCAATTATGTTGGGAATTTAACAAAGTGTGGAGAAGATACATTTCTTGCTAGTACTAGTAGTATCAGCACGGGAAAAAGGATGAGTTACTGAGGAGAATTATAATTCATAACCATAATCTAATGTAAGCATTAAAGAAAGACAGGCCATTCAATACATAAATTGTAATTGAGCTGGTAGTTTATTGTCTTTGAACAGCCCTCCACAGTAAAAAAAAACTGAACCTTTGAGAAGAGTAGGTGAATATTTAGCAGCTGAAAAGAAAACAATTGTGAGCAGAAGTCCTTCCCCATGTACAAGAACTGAGCTTCAACCAAACCCAAAACATCTGTAAGTGTCAGCTATAATTCTTAACCATTTGGCAAGAGAGGACCTCTTCTTCCACATCCAATTAGATGAACAACTAAAGTCCCTCAACTCAACCCTATAGACAGCTGAGCACATAAATGTCCTTCATTGGAATCCCTTGACCTCCTTTGTCAATCAAGTGGCCAAAGGCCCTCAACATAAAGCTCAACCCGTTTTCCATCACTCCACTCAGTTTCCTACCCTTGGCCTCCTCAACCTGACACCAGAGTACTCTCCCACAGGTTGAGTCCCAGTGTCATGATAAGTCTCTCGCACTCCTTAGTTGGGGTCCTGTCCTGCTGGTCTAGCAGGGAACAATCCAGCAGGGAAGGATTCCTGGCTCAACTGCCCACTGGGAGAGGACTCTACAGCTTGACCAACCCAACAGGAGAGCACCTTCTGCTTGACAAATGGGACGACTCTTCACTGATCAGGAGTTTTTTTTGTTGCTTTCACGATGTACAGGAAATTTTAGAAGAAAGAGTGTCCGTTTTTAAAACAGTGCATACAAAAACTAGAACAGCACTTGCTTCGAGAGTATTTTTGCAGATTCAATTCATATAAAATACAATATGAACAAGTTCTATGGCAATACATAAAAGAAAAACAGATTCCATTCAAGTTCCTTATGTGTAACTATGGTGAGACATTGATTTGAAGAGATACTGTGCCAATCTGATGGTCACCATTGTGGACACCAAGCTTCTAAGGTTGAAATAAATGCATTGTGTGGTTGTGAAAGCAATCCCACTAAACATATGAAATATAGCACAAACTGAGTAATGCAGATGCTTTGCAAGCATGCTGTAATGATCCCAGCTAGACCCAGGTCGGCCAGATCATCTATTTGTTTTCTTAATTAAATAAATAAATAATATTATTAATAAGTGTAACTATTAAATAATTTGATTAAGGCCGACTTATCTTTTGTAACGGCTTCTTTTAAATAAAGGCTGACTTGCATAGGGAAAAATTCTTTAATGTTTGAGTCAGCATCTTTAGGATAACTTACGTGATTTTGGGGTGGTTTAGTTTAGTCTATATATGCTTGTGCTTGCCGGAGGAAGGGCATCGAAAGTTCTATTTATTTTGGCATTAAACAAATGCTATCTCCCTCTGGATGCCAATCAGGAAGGAGATCTTTACAAGACGAAATCCCTGTGATCATACAAATTCTTGCTTGGACGCCAATCCAAGTCTCATATCTGATTCGCAGTCATCAGAAGACTTCAAGAGTTAACCCAGACCTAGCAGTATGCCTGCATCCAGGCAGTAGACAACCTGAACAGGAGGATTATTTTCTGCGTATTAGAAGTATGTATTCATAAGGTTCAATGAAGATTCAGGTCTACAAATGATTATTGATTAAAAGCGTGATTAATCGCCCATGTTTGGAGTTGTGCCGGTTAATCTATATTTTGTACTAGAACCTGCCCTCAAGATTGAATAATCTTAAGGCTGATCCGCAACAGCTCATATATATGCATTGTAAAAATGAAAGTAGACATCTGATTATTGTTTGAGGACTACTAATCTGAAAGTATTGTTTACTGATCTAACAGTCTGATTATTGGTTTATTGTTAAGCTGTGCAAATATGTTGACCTGGTGAGTTTTAGGGTATAAATCAATTTTTGGTTCAGATTTGCTATTAGTTCAGTCTGGTGTATGGGCAAAACAAAAAATTGCCCTTCAGTATGTGGGCATGGGAAAAAAAGTTTTGCCCTTGGGTACGTGGGTTTGGGTATGTGTGTGTCGTCTATATAGAAAAAATTTAAAGAAATATATAAAATTGCAAAACTAAATACATTTGATAGTTTGATACTTCATCATTGATCATTGCCAAATGCCAAAATGGTACTGATAAAGATAAATATTAAATGCCAATTGATAGTTACAAATTTAATATTTATCTTTATCAATTGGCTTTTAATAGTGATAATTTTAGTTGTCTAAGTTCTTAATTCTGGTCTCCACTCCCAAACCCCACCATTGAAATCAAATTTCTTATATGACAAGAGATCCCACTAACTAGCGGGGTTTGGGAGTGGCGGCCCTAATGGGTTTGAGGGGCAGCAACGATAAGCTGCACAAGGTGTTAGAGGTGAGAAAAACCCAATGATAGAGTGAAGAGAGCAAAATGATAGTTGTATTGAGCAAAATGATGCTTTTAGGGGCATTTTAGGGTCTTGGGATGCAAAACAAGTCAAAAAATGTCATTTTGTTTGTTGGTGCTCAGTGCCTTTGGGTATGTACCTGGGCGTACCAGACTACCGGGTAAGTACCCAAGGTGTACCCAGGTGTACTCCCGGGAGAACCCGTACCCAGGCGTACCCGGTATGGATGTGGGATTCTTTACGCGAGTACCTGGTAACTAAGAACAAAAGGACTAGTATTGCAATATAAACAAAAGACTTATTGGCATGAGCAAACTTCAAAGATGGTAGCGATCTCTACATAGAGTTGTCTTGCTAGAAAACTACTCTGGCATGCCTTTTAGCTTTAGGTGAAGCACCTCCATATAATCATCCAAGTACATCAAGAAATGACGAGACTAAGTGAAGAATATAAAGGGATCTGCCTTGGATATCTGAGAGGTCATTGGTCACAGGTGGATAAGATTAAAATGAGTCAGCCATTAAGGACAAACTGATTCTGCAAGTGATATTAAAATCAAGGCAGAAAATGTAATATGTTATCAGAAATCATCAATTCTCTTGGAAGGAAACTGGATTTGAACTAATTATTTTCTTGCACTGGACCTTTTTTTAAATAGTAAAGTACTTTATCATTATGAGTTGCATTTATTTAGTATCGGTATTATTGAAAAGGTAAAGACTGTTAGACGTGTCTCCTGGGACCTAGGACACTTTATTATTACAGGATGATATTGTGGGTACAACAAGCAAAAATAGAGACAACTTCAGGCATTAGAATACATTGTCCAAGGTTACCTGGTTTGCCTCTTGCCATCTCTAAGTGTATCTCCCATTGTTTCTTGCACCAGCACTCTAGAATTACTCGAGAAATTTAATATTATTGCTTCCTAACATTAAAGTTCCGAAATAAATAAATGCAGTATATATAACAAAAGTCTCCTTGCATATCCTAACCCTTTTTTTGACAAAATGATGTCCCTATTCCAATCCTTGGCTCTAGGTGGTCCCACAATATTGTGTCCCACTTTTTTGCCAACTTTGACACTGAAATGAACATTCTGAAAAAAAAACTTCGCTTCTGGACACCTATTGTTACAAAACCATTAAGAATTTGAAGATGATGTAAACTAGTGACTTTTAGCATTTTGTTTGTAGTTTCTAAATTATTTTTTTTAATTTTGGAATGATTTGCATCCATTTTTCTTTCTCCTTCGAAAATAGTTTGTATAAAAAATCAGCATTTTTAAGGAGTGACATTCAGTTTTTCAAGCATAACTTTTTTTCTAAAAATGATAAAAACGTAATTCTTTCGAAGTTAGGTTTGTAACATCAATATCTAGGGCATCCAATTGGTTTCGTTCAATTTGGTTGAATATTTTATAGTTTATTGAGTTATGAAGTGACATTAACTGTAATTTGGACATAGGTTCATTTTGTGTGCTCTAACTTGATCTGTATATATCTGTAAATGTTGTGATAGAAGATCACCCCTTTTTTCCTACCTCAGCTGGCACTCAAAGTGAAGAACGCCCTACAAACACACTTAAAAGAAAGGGACCACTAGAAAGTGCATTTCAAAATCAGGCTCGAGAAGTTGCCGACAAGGATGTGGCAAGATGCTTGTATGCAAATGGGCTGCCTTTTAGTGTTGTTCGCTCTCCATATTGGAAGCAAATGTTGAAAAGTGTCAATGAAGCTCCAAAAGGGTATAAAGGCCCTGGTTATGAGAAAGTACGAACCACCTTGTTGGATCAAGATGTCAAGACGCTTGATGATCAATTGAAGCCCATAAGGGATTCATGGATTGAGTCAGGAATATCCATTGTTTCAGATGGGTGGAAAGATGCTAGAAATCGTCCCTTGATCAATGTCTTGGCGGTGTCCC
>MU224371.1:149333-166312 GCA_018584345.1 Thuja plicata
CTGATGTAATTTAATTTAGATGTTTTGAATCTTTGATGTTGAACTTGAACTTGAAGTATATGATGGTATGATTACAAATTTAATAGTGTTTTTATTGTTTAAATGTTTACTTTTTATGATACTACGTCACATTCTAATCTTAACTCATGCTTCTAGGCTGCATTTATATCAAAATATGTATATATATAAAAAAAAAATTACATATTTTTGTACTAACGAACCCGAACCCAAACCCCTTTTCAAAATTTTGGCGAACCGGCGAACCGGTTCTTCGAACTCGAACCCGAATTCGAACCCGAACCGGCATCCTAGAAGATTACATTAATACCTCATTCCTAGATATTTTTCATAAATTTTTTTCCTAATTTACTATTTTTCCAAAAGCATCGAACAGAGTAGTTGCTAAATGGTCAGACAGCCTATGTTTAATAAAACTAAAAATAGAAAGTCACAATGTACTTAATATATGTTAAAATCATAATCATTGAGAAACTTGTTTTGAGTAGCACCGTCTGGCATTTGGGTTTCTGAAGATTGTTCTATTTGGTCCTTGATTGAGACCTTCGAAGGGCAGAAGTTTGCAGAAATAAGTTGGCTTTGTTGAGTCAGGCCAAATTTAGGGGGTTCGTGCGAAGACCCCTTTGCACGAACCCCCTTCACACGAACCCATATGCTTTTGTGCGAAGACCCTTTCGGGCGAACACGATTGGCAGAAACACCGCTGCAACAACTCCTGCTGGTTTTTCTAACTAATCATGTTCGCCTGAACTAGGTTGGCCGGATTTTGTTTTTTTTGGTGTGATTGTTCAATTGAGTATAAATACAAGTTTTTTTTGTCATTTTTTATTCAAACATAAGCAAACTTCATTCGCATTTTTTTATTCATGGTGATTTTTCAAAGGCATTTTTTTTTCAAGAAAGGAAATGGGAAATAAGAAGACAAAGCAACATAAATCTGCAACTCTCATACACGAGAGGTCTTCCACCTCCAAGTGACCATGTTCCCAAACTAGCAAGCAAGACAATTTGGAATACAACAGCCCACTTGAAGAGAGCCTAGAAGCCTTTCACTTTACCTTATATATTTTTCAAATTTCTGTGCTCTAAGAATTTGAATTGCATGACCAATCCCCAAAGTAAACTTGTAGTCTGTTAATCCAACACCACATGAAACAATTGTTGTGGGAACAAGGAAACTTTTCATTTTATCTTATATGTTGTTTTAAATTTGTGGGTCCTTGTCATCTGAAATGGATCAAAAGACATGATTCAGGTGTAGAAGTGAACCACAGTTGTCGGTACCTAAGAAAACTTCACAAGCCACAGTTTCTCTCCCTGAAAAGCAAATTCACAATTTCAGGTGATAGGAAATGTTTTGAGTTCTGCTAGAATGTCTATCCCAGCAGTTATGTCTTGAAACACATGGAAATACTAGGAGTACCAACATGATAGAGAAAATTTACATCTCTTTAAAAGATAAAGCATTACTCCCATGAAAAGAGTCTCCAGACTCAAGATATACCGGGTCTTGGTAAATTTGAACAGCAAGTAACTCAATCATCCTTCTCGTCATTAAATACATCCATCTCCACGTCAAATAGGAGCATGTGTGAGCTCCTCGTAAATCCCAACTGTTTGAGGACATGGGACAGAGGTTGAGTTGAGCAAGGACAAAAAAGAGCTTCCCTACTTTAAATGAGTAGATTGCAAATATATCCATGCTCCGTGATGGCAAAATATAGCTCTGTATGTACTTGTACTATCTCAAATACAGTGCCTATTATATCTTAAAGTACAGTTCTATAATTGTCTCTGTTTACCATCATTATGATTGTTGATCCCAGGTTGAGGCGATTTATGAAAATTAAATTCCGCATATCATATATTTTCCCAGTACAAATGTTGTTTTCATATCAGCCAAATAAAGTTTAAGAGGTTTGCTTACTGATTCTATTGGCTATAATTTGTGAAGGAATAGCTCCTACGTAAACTGAGCCTTTCAAATCCGCCACACACTCCGCTAAATATTTTGTTATTACCTTTAAAAAAGCTGAAATGTGTACAGGCAAGAAAAACTCGGAGAGTTACTTACATTTCCGCTCCCTCTTCGCCATTCTCAGAAATCTGCGGCGCCTTGTTCCGTCCTGACTTGAAGGAGGCATTGCCCCGACCGCCTCGTCCACCGGGCAAAACCATAACCCGCTGCCCCGGAGTGGTGAGTTCCACCAACACATCGCCATCACTTCCCTCGCTGGCGTCTCTTACGATTGTTCCGGGCGCGACCTTGACAACAGTATCCTTCCCCTTGGCACCATCCTGGGACTTGCCCTGGCCATGGCTGCCACTCGCAGCCCTAAAATGCACCGTTTTCCTAAACGGCAATAGCGAATTCATGGAACCATCGACCTCAATATACACATTGCCGCCCCTGCCACCGTTTCCGCCCGACGGTCCGCCGAATGGCACATATTTTTCTCGCCTGAAGGCAACCACTCCGTTTCCCCCGTCCCCCGCCTTGACGTATATTTTCGCCCTGTCAAAGCACCGCATTACAGCAGGCACTCCCTTTCCGCTAGCGTCGGGCAAATCTTCTCCATTTCCAGTCTCATCAAATTTATCTTTAAAACTAGTGTTAGGGTTTTCGCTAAAATTGGGATTAGAGTCTAGGTTTTTATCAGCATTTCCAAAGAAGCTGTCGGGGAGCGGCCCGTGAATTCTTTCAAGCTCTGCAAGCTCCTCCTCCGCTTCTCGGAGCAATTCAGCCTCTGAAACAATATCGTCGTCGTCGACATTTTCATCCTTGTCATCATTACTAGAGTGAAATTCGAGAAAATCGTCAGGAGTAACAAGGCGGTGGAGGGGTTTTGCGGCATCTTTACGGGACTCTAACCATAGTTGCTCCGCTTCAATTTGTGCAGCGTCATCATCTCTCGGAGGAAGAGCTGTGTATGTGGTAGCTAAACTGCCGGCTCCGAACAAAATGACGTCTTTGCTGTGAGAAATGTGTCCACTTGCATTTGCAGATTTCGACTTGGTTTTGGTTTTGGTTTTGGTGTTGGTATTTGTTTTCCCTGGTTTCGTTCTTGAAGGGGTTAGGTTTTTAGCTGGTCTTTTGCCAGCGTATACTGCAAGTGCAGGATATGAATAAGAAGTGTTTAGGAGAGAAAAGGATTCGAACATGGCTGAGGAGGGTTGACGTATCAGAGCAGCATTTACAGCTGCAAACATGTGAGCATCGAAATGTTTCGGAGAGTCTCTTCTCAGGAGGCATTTTGTCTGCTTCGCCACCTTATCCGAAACAGATAAAAGGATGCCTGCGACTCTCGGCAATTTTGATTGGTAATTATTTTAATATTTTTGTTTCACGGCCCGGTTATCTGCTTAAAACAATCTAATATTTACTGTTTAGGTGTTTTCATTGCGGTTTTTTTTTTTTTTTCAATTTATTAATTATGTTTGAGAGTTGTTGTATCAGTAGTCATTATAGTTTTTTTTTTTTTTTTTTTAAAGTTTTGTCTATTTAGGGGAGAGGACCTAATTGTTGAACACCTTAATTTCACACTTCTCAAAATCTTATATGGAAATTTCAAATCACTCACAATTTTTTAGAGTAGCTTATTTGGCAAGTCTCTTGCTTATAACTAAGGTAAATATAGTGTCACATCAACATGTTTTTTCTAAGGTGTCCAAAATAGACCAAAGAAAAATGAGACCAATGGTTGTGCAAAAGGGACACTCATACTTGTGTAGAGGATGTGGCATCACATGATTGGTTGCTTTTTAGAATAAGAATATTTTTTGTTCAATTATCAACAATAACAATTTTGAAGTCACAATTTTGGTACAATGTTGTAAAAAAATATTGGGTTTTAAATCAACAAGTGTGGGTATTAAATCAACAATCGTTATCACAACCATTAGAGCGTGCTTGGGTATTGGGTCCTCTCCCCTAACTGCTTATAACTATTGTGTTGGCTTATGGGTAGTAACAACGCACGCTATGTGATCAATTATGTACACAAGGGTCAAAAAGTAGTCATTTGCAAATATTGTCAATATCTACTTTAAAATGTCTTAATGATTCATTCAAAAATATGCATTAATAGGGTAACAAGTACACGGCTATTGGTGTGTGATATATTTATTAATGGGCTTTTAGTTATCATTTTTTTTATTTCTTTAAAGTTAGTAATTGGGGGATCAGGTGTGCGTGGAGTGTGCGGTTGTTGGAACATGGGTGGTAACTGGTGCTCTTCCCCTATTATTGAAATGGTGAAATCAGTATATTTGTGTCATTTTTTGTGTCATATATTTATATATTAGTTTTATTTGGGTTTTATATTAAATCTACATTCTAAGGGATATTCATTCTTTCAAAGTTACTTGTAGTATGGATTTTGGCTTCATCTCTTATGCTAAAAAGACTTACACTCAACCAAACTTGATATCTAGTGACCTCATTTAGAACTATACTATCCTAAAAAGTTAGTACCCGTAATTAGATGCTCTATTAGGCCCCATTTTGGTGATTTCGAGATTTAATGTTCATTATGCTTGATCCTGGTTACCTATCTCTGCTTATTCTAACTTTCTCTGCCTCCCTGACTCCACATTTCAATTTGGGTAATTTTTCCTAGGTACATAATGACCTAGTCATTATGTTATATTCCCCCGTGTTTGGGCTCAAATTTGGGTTGTGACCCTGATGTGGTGCTTTGGTGGGAAATTAGGTCTTGCGGTTGGCTTGGCTCAATTTTGAATCCCGAAGTGTTTGAGAGGTATATAAACACCCTATCTCTCCTCATTTTGGTAACCAAGATCAAGATTTCAAGAGCATTCTCAAGGTCTTCAAGTCTTCAAAATATTTTTCTTCTTCTTCATCAAGCATTATGGCTAACTACAACATTCATGGTGCAAAACCTTGTCTTTCATGATTTGCTTTAAGGTTTTTATGTGGATTCAAAGGCTATTTCATTAACACTTGTGATTACATCAAAAGACATATTGCACCATCAAGGTATGAGGTGATTTACAATTCAAATCTAGCTTCTATTTATATCAACTATCTTTTCTTTATGCATTTTTATTACATTTTCAAGGTTGATTCCTAAAATAAGGGTTTGACCAAGGCAAACCCCTTTCCATAACCTTCTTCCTTGTTTTTTTGTGTGTAAGAACATGCGGTGCAGTTCTCGGAACATTTACGAAAAGATCAAGATCTGATGGGGTAACCCTGAAAGTTTCAGCTAAAATTGCCAGGAACACAGTGACAAAAATATTTTGTTCCCTCCAAAATCAATTCAAATTCAAATCACAAGCAGGTACCAATTGGGAGACCTTAGATTAGTAAGTACAGGTGTCTGCGAGGTCCCGATAGTCAAAAATTTAGATCTATATCAGCATACTTCCTATTTCATTTATGGGTGCATATAAATCCTCTTATACTTCCATCTTTATCTTGTTTATAGCTTCAACAAGTTCATAATTAGATTCTTTTCATAGTAGATTTATTTCTCTTCCTTCATTCCAAGTATCAAAAGGAAATGAAACCCCGAGATCATAGATATTGTATTGGAATCTCGTCCTTCAAGGTGTTATCAATCATTTTGTCTTGAGGAGGTTTTGTATTCCAATGTACCTTAGGACTACGGGAATTGACTCTCTCTTGATTCCCATTTTCTACTGTACAAGAACCATTCAACTCCGTTAGCAATCCAAGGGCTCATTGACCACATACTAAATACTAAATGTAGAATTGGACTTGTACTCCAAGTTTTTTATTGTTTTATCTGTGTACATACATACTTCAATACATTCGTTGTTTACATATATTTTCTATACTTATCCCTACACCTATTCATATATAGTCAACATATATCCATCTGATTGTTTTCCCATCCAAGGTCGTAGACTTTATCAGTTTCTTTTAACTTGGCTAACTAACCCTTTTTATTTTCCCACCCTAAACTAACGAAATACATTTTTTGTGACAGTTGATTTGATACATTGTAGTATGTAAAGGCATTTATTAGCATTCATTTTATAGATCTCCAGTGTCTCAAACATCATCTCTCATCATAAAGCATTAAAGGCGCAGTCAATGGTAAAGTATTTCAATTTGGTGCATTGAAAGGAGTAATGAATTTAGATACACTATGTTAAGAGGTGTGCTTTCAATCTTCTAACTTTTGTACACATTTCTAAGACTTGACCTAAGAGAACTTATCTCCTTGTGACATAATAATGATTCACTTGAGGTATTCTTAAATTGTGTTAGTCCTCATATAAGTAAAAGGAGAAACACAAAAAAAGATCAAACAGGTGACAAAGAAAAACTATCATTATGTAGGGTCAAATATAAACCCAAACAATGAATTTACAATTGCAGAGCTAACCTAGACCATTGGGCCTGACCTCAAAAAAGTATGAGATCAATGCAAATCCTAAGACATCAATTTGGCAAAGAGACCACACTTTCATGATATAAAAATACAGAGATTTTGGAATCTTCATCGCGTGCACACATCCTTTGGTCCATGATCTAATTACCTCTATCTTCCCTTTTTTATTTTAATGCATTAGAAATTTAATTAAAAAAACACTAGCACACATAAAACCCCTCCATTACTAATATAGGTTACTTTATGTTCAGTTATAAGCACTTCATTTAATAAAGCTAGATTAACTTGAATAAAAAAATTATTTCTTTAGAGTTTTCTTATCCATTTTAGGGTTTTATAGCTCTACATTTTTTTATATTTTCATTTGAATTCAATGTTTAGAACTCTTAATATACCTCTTCTTCATAGATTTTACATTGTCATAACTTTTCTATTAGGATTAGTAGTTTGATAGTGAAAATCCTTTAGCAACCCTTCCCATCCTTACTAGCTAAATTAGGGTTTCACTTTTAAATTTGGTATGTCATTGATATTTATTTTTTTAATTTAAGAGTATATTTTTTAAGCTCTATTTGCATTGTTATTGTCACTAGTTACTTGCAATCCTAATCTTCCAGCTAGGAGGAGTGCTCATCCAAAGCCTAATATATCTCAAATGAATAAGTGATGTTTGTTTTGATATTCAAAATGAGAAAAATATTAGCAATGGTTGTGAGGGTCATTTGAAAAATCAATCATTTATAAATAAACTTGTTAGTTTGGTTAATTATGGTGTTTAGTTGAGATTCAACTAGATGTAGTTTTGAGCAAGGATCATTGACTCATATTTCATGAACTTAGCAAGTCACACATACTCATCTCGCATGAGCATGAATTTCCCTCTTAGTACCCATTGCATATAGGTGATTCTCACAAAGTAGTGCTAGGATGGGTGAACTCTTATGATATCCCAATGTTTCATCATTATGATAATCACCTAGATGCAATGAGTGTTAAGGGCATCATTCATGCTTGTGTGAGATAAGTTAATGTGGATCACTACTCATGTAATATGGTTTAATGAGATAGACTTAAAAACTACATAATTCTTTTTATAAATGTCATAATTTAATATAGTACAAAATATCTCCTCCTTATGAATTTGGATAGTGTCAAGCATCTTGTGCAATTAGTAGATATGTTTTATAATGTGTTTTCAAATAAACCATTTGGATAATTAGAGACTTTCAAGTGGTTCAAGTCCTAAGGTTACCTCTTCTATCATGACTAGTGCATCTTCTTCTAGCCATACTTCTATAATAAATCCATCATCTATCACTGCTACTTCCAACATAATTATTCATCCCTAATTTAGCATTTCCACTAGTATCCCACCATTTAGTATGTATTATTTTTCTACAAGCCTTGTGCTTTATGTCTTAGTTTCCACTCACACCCCTTTTGAGATACCAATATCACACTTTTGTGCCTCTTTAATCTACCACCATTGTGTCTACCATTGCCCCGCATATTCAATGCTACTTTCACATTCACTATTACATTCCATGCTTTGAATACCCTAAAATATCCTAGATCCTTTATGTCATCATGCCAACCCAACTTTCCACCTACTTTACATCTCATACACATGCTTGTGTACACCATAAATTGGTCCTTAACCCTTATATATTCCCCTTTATTATTGGACCCTAAATAGACTTGTATTATATTAAATTGTATCCTTCTATAATTTAGCAATATATTTGGACCCCTACTATAGTGTGTATTTTCCTAGATCAATTTATGCCTACTTGGGTTCTATCTTACCCTATTATCGTCATATATTAATTTCAAGACTAGGTCTTATGTTCTCTATCCCAACACATCAACACCACTTTTGTTGACACCCTTTTGAGTGGGCTAGGGCATCTAGTTCTCTATTCTCTCCAAAAGGGGCCCAAATTCAAACATGTGGTAGTGTTTAACTTTATCATTTGTGGTTTTGTCCCTATTTTTTCATTTGATTGTTGGAAGTTGGTCTAAATTTAAAAATACCTTGTGAACCCTATATAAAAGCAATATTCTTGCACTCATAAAGTTAAGTTTAAAAAGGGAAATCATGCTCCAATTTAATTCAATGAAGAGTGGGTCTAAATATCTAGTCCCTCCAAAAGGGGTGCAAATTCAAACATTTGTGAGTGCCAAACTCTGTCATTTGTGATTTGGTCTCAATCTTTTAATTTGACTATTGTATGTTGGCCTAAATTCAAAAATGCATTGTGAACCTTATATAAAGAAATATTTTATCATTCATAAAGTGCATTTGAAAGAGGCACAAGTATGCTCTAATCCAATTCAGTCACTTGAGAAAATTGGAGTACATGGAGCAGTAGGCTACATTATTCTACATTCAAGTATGATTTCATAATTGAATGTGTTTCTAATCATGTTATTACATCAATAGCTGAAGGACATATCTAAAGACTATCTCACTGCCACCATTTCCAATCCTAAGGTATAATCTTGTCAAATTAGCATTTCAGTTGTGATTTCTTGCCTATGTCCCTTCTAAGGATAAACTCTCTTTTTTCATCAATCATAGTTTTCATGGAGGTGGGAAAACTAACAAAGGGTTTTACTTAGGAAAGCCTCTATACAACATAACCATTTTTCCCTAATTTTGTGTGTCTGAGTTTAAATATTATAGAAGAGAGGGTTATTGGAGCCTAGAGTAGACAACAATTGAGGATTCCAAATGTTGAATCGGCATAAATTCCTAGGCTAGGACACACTCCAACTTCTTCTAGCACTTTTCAAATGAATTTTGGAGAGACATGCTGACAAGACTTCTTGATCATGAATTCAGAACTTTTTGTGTGTGCAGATACTCTTAGACTAGGGTGCAACCTCTAATCATGTGTAGCATTTTCAAACCCAAATTGTAGTAATAAGTTTCTCTTTGTATCTTTTATCTAAATATAGATTAATATGTTAGCTTTAAGTACTGTATTTTGTTGTTATTGTAGAAAGTTATCAATTTCCTATCATTTTACATAGTTCACTCAAACACTTCACAGTCTCAATTACATTGCAATAAAGGAATATAAACTCGGGTGTTCAACTCTCTTGTTAGGATTGTAGACAAACCTATTTATGTTTCCAGTGTTATGCTATTAAGATTTGAGATCTTAGTTTTCATCCATGGGCTTAGGATCTCATTCCCATACATATCATTTTGGTGAACCTGACATGTCTCACATTTATAATTTCTTATTTGGGTTGTCAAATTTGAGTTATTTACATAAATTTTCACATTTAGGTGCACTCATTTCTCAAATCTATTACTTATGAACCTGCAAACATGTACATTTAGATATATATCTCATCAACACTTCATTTTAGTGAACCCAACATGTCTTACACTTGCATATTTTTTGATTTTAAAGCATAGATCTAATTTATTTGAATACATTTACGATTAAGATCTAGTCATTTTTAAAATGTATTAGTTACTTGTGTGCATTGGTCAATTAATCACATTGCTTCATCAAATTGCTATTTCATATTCCTTAATTGATCATATTATTTCTATCTCATATCACTTAATTGGTTAATTAATTGTGTGTTACAATTTAGAAATAAAATGTGTTTATTTTAATAGCTCATTGTGTGCTTAATTAGTTGGTTAAATTGTTTTTCACAATGAAGAAATTTCATGGATGTGATAGTTTCTTAGATATTCTTATGAAACTCAACCCTCTCTTGAAATTCCTCCTACGCATAAGGACATTTTGGAGCAAGAGGATGATAACAATAACACCTTTTTCAATGCTCTCCCTTCCCAAGATGAATTTTGATGAATTATGCTTTTCCCTCTCCTTGAATCGATCATGCTCATGAGGATATTTTAGCATGAGAGGATGATATCATTAACACTTCCCTCAATGACACTTTATCTTATATTTACTATAAATACATCTATTTTAGAGATGGAGTATTGGAGAATCATTTTTGTCCTCTCAAAAAAATTCTTACTTATGTGGATATTTTTTGCTAGAGGAAGATATCACTCTCAATGTTTCTAATGCTCTCTCTTCTAAACATGAAGCTTTAGTACATAAAGAGCCAAATAAAGGTCTAGTGAACATTCTTTATATTCCTCAACCTCAAAATAAACTTGTTAAATTGTTAGAGGAATCTCAAATTCCCTAGCACAACCTAAAAAAATGTCAAAGGCATTAAAGACCCACCTAGACCTCTTAATTCTACTTAAACTATGCAAAATAATTCACTCAAATTAGAAGATTTAATAAAAAAGTGCAACAACCCCATTATCATGCAATTTATCACACATATAACACTCATAGAAATAAAAAAACATATAAATGTTCTTCCTACATCTCAAACCTTTCTTCTCTCACCCCCTCGTCTTTCATGACATTTTGGTAAGAAATACGATCTTGTTAAGCAACTTTAGGCTACTCCAACTAAGATCTCCCTTTGGGAATTGATTCAAACTTAACCTAAAAAATATGGGATGCTCCAAGAAGCCTTTAAAATAATAGTTTCTACACCTTATATGACACCTAATGAGGCAACAACCCTATTTGATTATATGTACACAACCAAGACGAATATACAAATTTGTTCTCATATGAGTTACCTTCCTTGAAATTTCAAAATCAGTATGATCCCCTCATGATTATAATCATTATTAATAATCATTAACTAATCATACTTTAATTTATAGTAGATCAAGTCTTAGTATTTGTAGTGTAGACATTTTACACAAGATCGATGTGGATACCTATCTTATTCAACCAAATTATCTCCTATTTGTGGATTTGATAATGGTAGTAGACACTCGTTAGGAAAAATCACATTACCAATTATTATAGGACCTATGACTTAACCCACACTTATCGATGTCATGCTCGATACCATCACTTTCAACCTTCTTTCAGGTATAGTGTGGATTCATGGTATGCAATAGTCTCATCCACCCTTCATCACACAATAAAATTCATAGATTGTGGTAAATTGTACCTAATGGGAGCTCACAAATATTTGTATAGTTGTATCCAAGAATAATCATGACCTATATAATCTTTTTTAACATTATGATTCCACCAATAACATTGTTTCGTTTTGATAATTCTTTCTTGGAGGGTAATTAGGGTTTATTAGACTTTACACTCTCCTTTGTGGAGGATACAAAGTCCCAAAAGTTACACCTAAAGCCTTTCAAAGGAGTCCCAAGATATTTCTATATCCTTTACAACTTATTCTTAGAAAACATGTCTTGATGATTATTGGGACTCTTTAGACTTCACCCCACATGGACCAATTGAGTCTAAGAGTGGACCTTCTCATACTGACATCTCAACTCCTAATAAGGATCCAAATTCTTACAAAAGAATTGGTTCTTATTCTATTATTGATCATACATTTTATTTAGAGACATATTATGGGGTTGTTTAAAACAAATCTAACCATGGATTTAATAGACATGGTTTAGGTCCATGGAACAAAGTATTGAGGCTCATATCAAACCTAGATCACACTTTCTAGAGAGGGTTTAGGATTCCAACTTGCCTACATCTCTAATGCCTCTATTCCATATTCTTATTATTGACAAAGATTTTCTTCACAAGATAAATGATTACTTCTTGATTCTCATCTTTTATATAAACAAGAGAGTATTTTATTATCTATTCTCAAAACTAACTAGCTTATTTTTCCTCCTCCAAAATGAAAGAAAATTCAAAAACAAATTTATTTATTTTTCTATGTACTTGCATTGAGTGCATGGTCATTCCATTAATGATAGTTAAGCCTTGGAAATTAAAATACAATAACTTAATAAATGTGGTACCATTTTAATTAAAAGAAACAATGAGTCACGCATTTGTCTTGTCTCTTCTAAATAACAACTTTTTCCATTGTGTTTCTCCTCACTATGTGAAACTTGTAGCTCTATGTGGAGGCTCATTGTAATTCATGGTGATGCAATCTCAAGTGCAACCATTCTTTTTCTAAGGTACATAACATATTAGTTTGTGGTGTGATTATCTTCATCTATACACTAGGGGTGAATAAAACTTGTTTTGAGGTAGGCATCCTTACTTAAGGACCATCTCTACCTTTCTTGGAAAGTGTGCATCCTTACTTGAGGATCTCCTCTTGTGTGTATCCTTGTTTGAAGATCTCATTCCTTTTTTGAGATAGGTATTCTTAGACAAGGACCCTCCCCTCTTTGTACTTTTTATAGTTATTTACACTTGATAGATAATTGCTAGTCTATTAGACCTAAAGTTGAAGCACAAAATTCAAATGTGCACATTGACCTGGGAAAGCTGGCAGAGAATTATGAAAAAATAGATGTAATACACAAAGATTCGTATATCAGAGGAATAACAAGCAGTTCTAGTCTGGATCCAGATCATAAGCCTCCGTATGATTATGATATTTTTGTGCAATGGGTTCAGGATAGTATTATTTCCTTGATAGCAATTTGTCTGAGATTGGATAGTAACAAAGAAGTTGGTACCAGCATTTTTGAAATGATTTTTCATATTTATTGTGAAAAAGAACTAGTCAAATATAATTTTATTGAGCACATTGTTCATTGCATGCAAGGACAATTACTAATGATTAAAAGAGGTTCACAAAAGACATTTAGATTCACAACCTACTTGTGCTATCTTCTTTTAGCAAAGCATCATGCAATATTTCAGACGAACACGCTTCAAAGTCAGGTCCAAAATCTAATATATGAATGGACACCTGAGATAAGGATGAGTGATAAAAGAAGGAACTATAACAATTTTTTAGACTTCTTTTTGGCACCAATGTATCATAAAATTATAGGCACTCTGACGCCTAGATTGCTTGTGTCTTGTAGAGATTGCATTCAACTCAGAAGTGAAATACAATTGGCTGACTAGTACTTCATGGAAGACTACACTGTGTTAAGGTTTTACGGCTCAGTGGTAGAACCCTACAAACTTCCAATACATGTTACAGAGAAGGTATTTGCATTGGAATATGTACGGAAGATGGAGAGCATAGATGTACTCTTTAATGGTCAGCAAAAGCAAATGATATTTCGTTCCTTGTCTTTCTCATTGGAGGGTTCACATTTGAGAGAAGAGGATTCAAAGTGGCACAGGCTTTTCTTTTCAATTTTTCGCTTTGCTTTTGACATCCACTAGTAGTATGATCCACTCGACATAATTGGAACAAATATTAGAGTGAATGGGAACTCCGCAAGAAAATGTCAACATGAGAGTATGCCATTGATAGAAAAATATAAAAACATGGGGCCCTAGGATGAGGTCAAAAAAGAGATGGAGAAACATGCCACTGAAAATAATATTTCAATACAAGAATTGTCATTACAAACTATGGCATTGCACAAACAGAAAGCAAAATTGCAGCACATGACATCCTACAATTTGTACCAGGAAGTTGCTCAACCATCTACTAAAGCTATTTCAAAACACATAGTGGTTCAATGTAAAAATGGTAATTGGACTCCAACCAAAATTTCTGATTTTTGGGAAATGAGGAAGAATCTCGGCGAGCCAAAGACCTCTGCAGATCTTTATGAAGTGGATGAGGATGAAATATTTACCAATTTGTGGAATAAGGAGCATCCACCTGAAGCATATCACAACGATGATGATCGTCAGGATAATGAGGATGAGTGGGATTCTATGAATCCCACATCCATTGATGTATATTCAATTATTAGTGGAGTCAATGTGTCCACAAAAGAAAAATATAGCAAAGGGGCAAAGATTATAGAAAAAATGGGTTTTCTAGGTTGGGGTGGTCTGGGTCCCATAGGACAAGGGCCTTGGTTTCCACTTGCCAAACGTGCTCCACCAAAACGTGGTGAGACACCATTCCTTGGAGGTTCATTAGAAAAAGGTACTACTCAATCTGATACTCTTGCACCTTCATTTGTTCCATCTTCAAATCCAGTTCCACCTTTCCCAAGCACTCATTCAATCTGAATCAAGTACCACTCCCACTGGTGGGGATGGCATGGGTAGTACTAGTAGTCCGAAAAGGACATTACCAGTAGAAAGGATTCATTGGATCCTAGAGATCAAGGCAGTGTAAAGAAGCAAAAGGTTATGACAATAATGCCAATGGTGTCTGCGACGGTGAGTCCAACAATTGCCAAACCTTCAGGACAAATCCCTCCGAACAGTCCAAAAACTCCACTTGTAATGGGTCAGGGTGTTACTCTTACTAATCCTCATGGTGCAATTATTAGAACCACATGTGAAAGCTCATACATCACTGCAAGTTCTATTTCACATTTCAAACATTCTATTGTGTCAGAAAATCCTGATTTTTGTTTCAATGATTTTGTAACTAACTTTGAACAAACAAAAAATAGGAATAGACAAAATACTAAGATATTAAAGAGGGATGCAGTTGCTACAGCTCATGATGCAAAACCTGCATCGAATAGGTTATTTCCCACATATGACCCAAACAAAGAAATGATGGAGTTCATGGTTGTTATGCCCCAGCTAGAGATAATAATCCACCAGAGAGTCAGTTAGATCCATCTAAATTTTATGTTAGCACCCTCCAAATGGATTTATCAAAAATTAAAAATTTGGACAAGATAAATGTGTCAAAAATGACCAACCAAGTGGTCTACAGTTCAATCATGAAGTTGGAGAGAGAAAAAGGAAAGCTTATGGGCAGAATAGAAAAGTTACAAGAAGACTTGGCAAATCAAAAAGCAAAGGAGAAAGCAGTAGATAACAGGTACAAAGAATTACACCAAAGGATAAAAAATTCTTCCTCCAAAGAAGCAATTGCACAACAAGAATATATGGACGCAGAACTGAAAATTCTGAGGGAAAAATTGGAAGAGAGCAATAAAAAAGTTGAGGGTGAAAAAGCCTCTTCAGTACATTTATACAAAAGCGTGGAGAATACGACACGTGCAAACAATAACTTAAATAAGGAATTGGTGAATGAGAGGGTAAAATCAAAATAGTGGGAAGAAAAAATAGAGGAAATAAGAAAACAAAGTAAACACCAGTTGTCAGAATTGAGAGAAGAGCTAAAGAAGGCAAATAATACAATTAAAACTTACGAAAACAACTTGAATGAAAAAGTCAAAAAATACAGTCAAGCACATAAAACAAGACATTTGGGGGAAAATAAAGGTGAGTGGTGATATGTTGTGTGATTGGTTTGAATTGAATGAAAGTTTTGGAGGTTTTTTTGGGAAGCTCAAAGAGCATGTTGAGAAGAACAAAAATCTTTCTTAGAGAGAGAATATTGCAAAACAGATTTTGCAATAAATCAACACAACCAGTGACTGGTATTTGGAAAGCAAGGGAATTAATGGTTGTGTTAGTGCAACAATAAAGGCAATATATATCTTTCAAAAATGTGAAAAACTAAGGGAAGGAGAGGAAATTGTGGCTGTATATGGGAGAAAGCTCGCCAAGATGCATCAAAAAACAACCAAAATGATAAGTCTTGGTTTGTCGAATCTTGGTCTTGGTTCTAGTAACTCATCAGTAAAATTCATTGGAAGAGAAGCTTACAAAAAAAGGTTGGAGGACACAATGACGTTTGATTTAGGCAAGCTTCCTTAGGACACAATTCATGAAGGCATTGCAAATTGCATCAAACCATTGACAAATTTGAATGCAGTATTGGATGGATCATTGCTTTCAAGTCACTCTTACAAGTATGGATGGCTGACGAGGTTGCAAGTCGTTTACTATAACTTGAAAAATTTGATGACATTATTTTTCCATAAGTATACTCACTGAAAAACATAGACAGAAAGCATTATCGGCGAACCACAAGCAGTACCGGTGAAATGCAAGCATACCCGACAGAACAAAGATTTTGAGAAAAATGCTAAGTATAAAAGTGACAAGCATCACTGGCGACCACAAGCATCACTGGCGACTACAAGTATTACCAGCGACACAGTTTTCAGAACTAACCCGACAGGAACAGAAAAGGCATACCCGACAACAAGTTCAAGAAAGGAACACTGACAACCAAGAAGACCGACCATCAGAACCGACAAACAGATCAAGAACCCGCAAATTGTGGATCTAAGTTTTACACGACAGATAAAGCAATGTAATTCTATTTATAGAGTTTTATTTTGTTTTAAATCATAATTTGATGGTCATGCAAGCTTTATGTAAATGCTTTAAAGCATCCCAAAGGATCTAAAGCATATCTAACTAAAGATCAAGGCCAAGTTGTAAACCTTGGATCTAGAGTTAACTTGTGATGCATGAATCAAGAATTGAACCTAAACTAGTATAAATAGATGTTCATACTCTATTGTGATAACATGAATTCACATTGTTGATAGCCGCCAAGAGCATCTAAGGAGCAAAAGGAAGAATTCATGCAAAGTTCAGAAACAAAATATATCAGTTTTCAAGAACACACAGAGGCTACCAACGAGCAGATAAAGGTATTATTCAATCATGGAAGGATGATTACTAATATGTATGAAGCTTTATAGGACCTGTTATCAGCAATTGAAGATTGCATTTATCATCAGATCAAAGACTTATGTAGTTGCAT
>MU224371.1:166362-201743 GCA_018584345.1 Thuja plicata
TCTTTCCAAATCTCTTAACAGAGTGCACACTTAACAGTGTTGCTAAAGCTTCAAACAAAGTAGATCTTAACAGGTCTCCACTATAATACTCCTAACAGGGTAGGTCATCATAAGTGACCAATTGTAATCCTTAACCGGCCCCTTCTTATCTGCAAATAGTGAAGTTTGTGGGTAACAATCCCCACCACAGTTTTTACTTCCTTAACAGGAGTTTTCTGCGATATCATATCTTGTGTCATGTGTTATCTATTTTCATGAATGTTTCTATTATTGTTACATATCAAAAGAATGTATGATATGATTACATATGCATAAAGAAAGATGAACAGTTAGATAAGATAAATTTACAAACTGATGACTAAGGGTTAATGGGCTAACCAAGAAAATTTTTAGAGGTACTGATTCACCCCTCCCCTCTCAATACATCATCTCAATATAATTCCAACAAAATTTTGACCTTCCAAACGACGTAGAATGGAGCATACTAAAAAACTGGCAGAATCATCTCATCAATCATAGTATGTGAAAGTACTTTCAATCATATCTATATTTTATTTTTAATGAATTGAATTGAGATTTAAGTTTGAACTTTTCTTTTTGAACAAGATTAATATAGAAGATCAAATGTTATTGCTAATTAACTAAACCATCATGTCAAATGCATAAATGTACAGTCGCAAAGATGTTGTACTTTCCTTACTGATTTTGATTATGAGACTTCACATAAGGAAAATCGACCTGAAGCTGTTGTTGCTCCCTTATTTCTATAAAAGAGAATTCAGGGTCATTTGCTAAGGGTGATGAAATTGAAATTGGGTATTGTACTATTGAATCATTGACTTTTGCAAACATAATCACACAGAGTTGTGTACTTACTACTATTAATGAATGAATTGTTACATTGTATCATATTTGTAAATAAGTTAATGAGAATCTCTATGAATTGTATCATATGAATTGCTATATTTTCAAAATAATAATGAAAATATTCAAGAATTGTACCATATGAGTTGAATAATGCAAATGAAACCCATTATTAATTGTAGAATTGATGACATTATCAACCACATTCATGTTTTTGACATTGGACTATGCTATTATGCATGATTGATGATGAGATACAGACAATAACAGTAGAGTCTAGACTACAACAATAAGTTTAATAAATACCTAGGACCTACTACTTCAACAATGATTCAAGTGGCCACATCATCTCATTATCGAGATCCTCAGATTCATCGCCATCAACATCATAGTTTCCTTGGCTCTTCGCTATGTTTTCTTCACTTTGCATACCTCCGCTTAACTAAAGTTCAATGCTACTAGTACCAGTACCAGTACATGAGTCACTAAGATTATTGTCTCTGGCACTGCCACTTTGGTTTGAAATATTGTCCAACCCTCTTCTTTGACATTTCTTCCTCCACAATTTCAGTGCCCTGTCATAAGGAAAAGTATTGACATCATACCTAGATGTATAGAGCATCAAGCAATTTTGCAAATTATTGTCTAGTTTGTTTCTTAGCTTTGACTTTAGGAACCTCAAAGCACTAAAAAATATCTCATCCTCCACCGACCCCAATATCATGGTCAGACATAAATCAGCAAGCTTGAAAAATTCTAATATTGAATCAATCAACATCTCACTCTGAGCTAGATTTTTCTAAAGCCTTGTTACCAATCCATCTTCATGGGGATTCCACATAATATTATATTGTTCCCTCATTGTCTGTGAAAAATGACCCGATTTCTTTCTCAAATGAGATTCATCTAAAATTCCATTTAGAGTTACTCCATTGAACTCTTTGGTTTTGCAAACATTATCTATCCAAGTTAGTAGCTTAGTTAGAAAATATTTTGAATTGTTGATACTCTAATATCGAGGAAACACAATAGCCATGGATTCAAGTAGTTTGACTGGAGGGAATCTTGCTCTGATCTGTGAGGAAAGATCATAGGTGATTTGCTTCATAGAAGCACTTACAGACTCAACGATCTTGGTAAAGTGTTCCCTTTTAACACTTGATCGTCACTTCCTGTGGTTCTTTCCTAGTTCCTCATACTCGACCGTAGCACTATAGTGCATTGGTATCTCAATTCCACATACTTTGATTATAACTCCCTGTTTGCACTGATCTTTAAACATTTATCAGGATTGTCCAAATCTGTGATTTTGAGCCAGCTGACAAATTTTACATCATCACATGATCAATAGAGATTATTGCGAGTCATGCATGTCAATTTACGCAGCGCAACATATTCTGCAATATACATAGCTCTTTTTTGGACCTTGTTCATTATATTTCTCATTTCCTCCATCATGAGGAGAAGACCTGCTAATGTTAAGAGTGTCTCTACATTACTTAACCTTCACAGTAGCTCAAGAAATTTTGGTTGCCCTGATTCTTCACGACTTGAGTTCATTAGCCCAAGCAATGATTTATATTCTGAAAAAAGATGTGCTAGTCCATCCAAAGAGATCCATCTGGTATCATTATCCTTAAGAAGCTTGTTCCCATCTATTAGTCCATCGACAAAGTGTTGAAATTCCCTAAATCATTTCGGACTTCGACAGAAGTATTGGTAGATCTCTTTGATTAAAACTTCAATTTTTTGTACTGGAGAATACTTTCTGACAACTCCAAAAGCTAGATTCATTATGTGGACCATGTAGTGAATGACAGTAATGTAGGGTGCACAAGAAGTTTGTATCTTTGTGCAAAGACCACCCCTATGGCCTTGCATTACTAAAGCTCCATCAACTTCAACACACACCAAATTTTTGGCAATTGTCATGTCATTTATACCTCCGTATTCAACTAGAGAACTATTTACTAGTTCAAATAAATTTTCTGTTGTTGCATTATCCTTCATTTTAGCAACAGTTAGAAGATGAGGTTGGCAGAGAAAATTGTGTATAGTATAAACATGCATACATACCTAGGAAGTATTATTTATTGCTATAACCTCATCTAAAGACAATGCAATAAAGTTTGACTCTTCAATTTTTGTCTTTAGATCCTCTTTTTCAACCTCGGTAAGACAACTTGCCCATTCCCATCCAATGTTTACTGACTAGCGACTGTTAGGATAGTTACGAACTTTCATAAAGTGTAATAAAGCACTCAATTATGGGTAGTTTGTCCTGCAACATCCTCTGCTCAAAATATAAAAGACAACACTTAACTGAACAACTTTTCCCATTTGTTCTACTTCCACTGCTCTTCCAAAAAAAGATTCAATAGAGCCTTTAACTTCAGCAGGATTCATCTGTATATTCTGCTGAAATTCAAATAATTTTGCATTCCTAACATGTTGAGATTCCTCCTTTTTTTTCCATCTTATCACTGATTTTTCAACTCCATCTATGGTTTTCTTTTCGTAAAATTTACCCATATGCTTCTCTATGGTGTCTATTTTTAGCTGTAACCTCTTTTCCTTCATTCCATGTAGCAAAAGGAAATGAAACCCAAAGATCATAGATATTGTATTGGCATCTCTTCCTTCAAGGTGTTATCAATCATTTTGTCTTGAGGAGGTTTTGTATTCCAATGTACCTTAGGACTATGGGAATTGGCTCTCTCTTTATTCCCATTTTCTACTGTACAAAAACCATTCAACTTAGTTAGCAATCCAAGGGCTCATTGACCACATACTGAATACTAAATGTAGAGTTTGACTTGTACTCTAAGTTTTTTATTGTTTTATCTGTGTACATACATACTTCAATACATTCATTGTTTCCATATATTCTCTATACTTATCCCTACACCTATTCATATATAGTCAACATACATCCATATGATTTTTTTCCCATCCAAGGTCGTAGACTTTATCAGTTTCTTTTAACTATGGCTAACTAACCCTTTTTATTTTCCCACCCTAAACTAACGAAATACATTTTTTGTGAGAGTTGGTTTGATACACTGTAGTATTTAAAGGCATTTATTAGCATTCATTTATAGATCTCTAGTGTCTCAAACATCATCTCTCATCATAAAGCATAAAGGCGCAGTCAATGGTAAAGTATTTCAATTTGGTGCATTGAAAGGAGTAATGAATTTAGATACACTATGTTAAGAGGTGTGCTTTCAATCTTCTAACTTTTGTACACATTTATAAGACTTGACCTAAGAGAACTTATCTCCTTGTGACATAATAATGATTCGCTTGAGGTATTCTTAAATTATGTTAGTCCTCATATAAGTAAAAGGAGAAACACAAACAAAGATCAACTAGGTGACAAAGAAAAACTATCATTATGTAGGGTCAAATATAAACCCAAACAATGAATTTACAATTGCAAAGCTAACCTAGACCATTGGGCCTGACCTCAAAAAAGTATGAGATCAATACAAATCCTAAGACATCAATTTGGCAAAGAGACCACACTTTCATGATATAAAAATACAGAGATTTTGGAATCTTCATCGCGTGCACACATCCTTTGGTCCATGATCTAATTACTTCTATCTTCCCTTTTTATTTTAATGCATTAGAAATTTAATTAAAAAAACAATAGCGCACATAAAACCCCTCCATTACTAATCTAGGTTAATTTATGTTGAGTTATAAGCACTTCATTTGATTAAGCTAGATTAAATTGAATAAACAAATTATTTCTTTAGAGTTTTCTTATACATTTTAGGGTTTTATACCTCTACATTTTTTTATATTTTCATTTGAATTCCATGTTTGAAACTCTTAATATACCTCTTCCTCATAGATTTTACATTGTCATAACTTTTCTATTAGGATTAGTAGTTTGATAGTGAAAATCCTTTAGCAACCCTTCCCATCCTTACTAGCTAAATTAGGGTTTCACTTTTAAATTTGGTATGCCATTGATATTTTATTTTTTAATTTAAGAGTAAATTTTTTAAGCTCTATTTGCATTGTTATTGTCACTAGTTACTTGCAATCCTAATCTTCCAGCTAGGAGGAATGCTCATCCAAAGCCTAATATATCCCAAATGAATGAATGATGTTTGTTTTGATATTCAAAATGAGAAAAATATTAGCAATGGTTATGAGGGTCATTTGAAAAATCAATCATTTATAAATAAATTTGTTAGTTTGGTTAATTATGGTGTTTAGTTGAGATTCAACTAGATGAGGTTTTGAGCCAGGCTCAGTGACTCATGTTTCATGAACTTAGCAAGTCACACATACTCATCTCGCATGAGCATGAATTTCCCTCTTAGTACTCATTGCATATAGGTGATTCTCACAAAGTTATTCAAAGTAGTGCTAGGATGGGTGAACTCTTATGAAATCCCAATGTTTCATCATTATGAGAATCACCTAGATGCATTGAGTGTCAAGGGCCTCATTCATGCTTGTGTGAGATAGGTTAACGTGGATCACTACTCATGTAATATGGTTTAATGAGATAGACTTAAAAACTACATAATTCTTTTTATAAATATCATAATTTAATATAGTACAAAATATATCCTCCTTATGAATTTGGATAGTGTCAAGCATCTTGTGAAATTAGTAGATATGTTTTATGATGTGTTTTCAAATAAAACATTTCGATAATTAGAGACTTTTAAGTGGTTCAATTCCTAAGGTTACCTCTTCTATTATGACTAGTGCATCTTATTTTAGCCATACTTCTATAATAGATCCATCATCTATCACTGCTACTTCCAACATAATTATTCATCCCTAATTTAGCATTTCCACTAGTATCCCACCATTTAGTGTGTATTATTTTTCTACAAGCCTTGTGCTTTATGTCTTAGTTTCCACTCACACCCCTTTTGAGATACCAATATCACACTTTTGTGCCTCTTTAATCTACCACCATTGTGTCTACCATTGCCCTGCATATTCAATGCTACTTTCACATTCACTATTACATTCCATGCTTTGAATACCCTAAAATATCCTAGATCCTTTATGTCATCATGCCAACCCAACTTTCCACCTACTTTACATCTCATACACATGCTTGTGTACACCATAAATTGGTCCTTAACCCTTATATATTCCCCTTTATTATTGGACCCTAAATAGACTTGTATTATATTAAATTGTATCCTTCTATAATTTAGCAATATATTTGGACCCCTACTATAGTGTGTATTTTCCTAGATCAATTTATGCCTACTTGGGTTCTATCTTACCCTATTATCGTCATATATTAATTTCAAGACTAGGTCTTATGTTCTCTATCCCAACACATCAACACCACTTTTGTTGACACCCTTTTGAGTGGGCTAGGGCATCTAGTTCTCTATTCTCTCCAAAAGGGGCCCAAATTCAAACATGTGGTAGTGTTTAACTTTATCATTTGTGGTTTTGTCCCTATTTTTTCATTTGATTGTTGGAAGTTGGTCTAAATTTAAAAATACCTTGTGAACCCTATATAAAAGCAATATTCTTGCACTCATAAAGTTAAGTTTAAAAAGGGAAATCATGCTCCAATTTAATTCAATGAAGAGTGGGTCTAAATATCTAGTCCCTCCAAAAGGGGTGCAAATTCAAACATTTGTGAGTGCCAAACTCTGTCATTTGTGATTTGGTCTCAATCTTTTAATTTGACTATTGTATGTTGGCCTAAATTCAAAAATGCATTGTGAACCTTATATAAAGAAATATTTTATCATTCATAAAGTGCATTTGAAAGAGGCACAAGTATGCTCTAATCCAATTCAGTCACTTGAGAAAATTGGAGTACATGGAGCAGTAGGCTACATTATTCTACATTCAAGTATGATTTCATAATTGAATGTGTTTCTAATCATGTTATTACATCAATAGCTGAAGGACATATCTAAAGACTATCTCACTGCCACCATTTCCAATCCTAAGGTATAATCTTGTCAAATTAGCATTTCAGTTGTGATTTCTTGCCTATGTCCCTTCTAAGGATAAACTCTCTTTTTTCATCAATCATAGTTTTCATGGAGGTGGGAAAACTAACAAAGGGTTTTACTTAGGAAAGCCTCTATACAACATAACCATTTTTCCCTAATTTTGTGTGTCTGAGTTTAAATATTATAGAAGAGAGGGTTATTGGAGCCTAGAGTAGACAACAATTGAGGATTCCAAATGTTGAATCGGCATAAATTCCTAGGCTAGGACACACTCCAACTTCTTCTAGCACTTTTCAAATGAATTTTGGAGAGACATGCTGACAAGACTTCTTGATCATGAATTCAGAACTTTTTGTGTGTGCAGATACTCTTAGACTAGGGTGCAACCTCTAATCATGTGTAGCATTTTCAAACCCAAATTGTAGTAATAAGTTTCTCTTTGTATCTTTTATCTAAATATAGATTAATATGTTAGCTTTAAGTACTGTATTTTGTTGTTATTGTAGAAAGTTATCAATTTCCTATCATTTTACATAGTTCACTCAAACACTTCACAGTCTCAATTACATTGCAATAAAGGAATATAAACTCGGGTGTTCAACTCTCTTGTTAGGATTGTAGACAAACCTATTTATGTTTCCAGTGTTATGCTATTAAGATTTGAGATCTTAGTTTTCATCCATGGGCTTAGGATCTCATTCCCATACATATCATTTTGGTGAACCTGACATGTCTCACATTTATAATTTCTTATTTGGGTTGTCAAATTTGAGTTATTTACATAAATTTTCACATTTAGGTGCACTCATTTCTCAAATCTATTACTTATGAACCTGCAAACATGTACATTTAGATATATATCTCATCAACACTTCATTTTAGTGAACCCAACATGTCTTACACTTGCATATTTTTTGATTTTAAAGCATAGATCTAATTTATTTGAATACATTTACGATTAAGATCTAGTCATTTTTAAAATGTATTAGTTACTTGTGTGCATTGGTCAATTAATCACATTGCTTCATCAAATTGCTATTTCATATTCCTTAATTGATCATATTATTTCTATCTCATATCACTTAATTGGTTAATTAATTGTGTGTTACAATTTAGAAATAAAATGTGTTTATTTTAATAGCTCATTGTGTGCTTAATTAGTTGGTTAAATTGTTTTTCACAATGAAGAAATTTCATGGATGTGATAGTTTCTTAGATATTCTTATGAAACTCAACCCTCTCTTGAAATTCCTCCTACGCATAAGGACATTTTGGAGCAAGAGGATGATAACAATAACACCTTTTTCAATGCTCTCCCTTCCCAAGATGAATTTTGATGAATTATGCTTTTCCCTCTCCTTGAATCGATCATGCTCATGAGGATATTTTAGCATGAGAGGATGATATCATTAACACTTCCCTCAATGACACTTTATCTTATATTTACTATAAATACATCTATTTTAGAGATGGAGTATTGGAGAATCATTTTTGTCCTCTCAAAAAAATTCTTACTTATGTGGATATTTTTTGCTAGAGGAAGATATCACTCTCAATGTTTCTAATGCTCTCTCTTCTAAACATGAAGCTTTAGTACATAAAGAGCCAAATAAAGGTCTAGTGAACATTCTTTATATTCCTCAACCTCAAAATAAACTTGTTAAATTGTTAGAGGAATCTCAAATTCCCTAGCACAACCTAAAAAAATGTCAAAGGCATTAAAGACCCACCTAGACCTCTTAATTCTACTTAAACTATGCAAAATAATTCACTCAAATTAGAAGATTTAATAAAAAAGTGCAACAACCCCATTATCATGCAATTTATCACACATATAACACTCATAGAAATAAAAAAACATATAAATGTTCTTCCTACATCTCAAACCTTTCTTCTCTCACCCCCTCGTCTTTCATGACATTTTGGTAAGAAATACGATCTTGTTAAGCAACTTTAGGCTACTCCAACTAAGATCTCCCTTTGGGAATTGATTCAAACTTAACCTAAAAAATATGGGATGCTCCAAGAAGCCTTTAAAATAATAGTTTCTACACCTTATATGACACCTAATGAGGCAACAACCCTATTTGATTATATGTACACAACCAAGACGAATATACAAATTTGTTCTCATATGAGTTACCTTCCTTGAAATTTCAAAATCAGTATGATCCCCTCATGATTATAATCATTATTAATAATCATTAACTAATCATACTTTAATTTATAGTAGATCAAGTCTTAGTATTTGTAGTGTAGACATTTTACACAAGATCGATGTGGATACCTATCTTATTCAACCAAATTATCTCCTATTTGTGGATTTGATAATGGTAGTAGACACTCGTTAGGAAAAATCACATTACCAATTATTATAGGACCTATGACTTAACCCACACTTATCGATGTCATGCTCGATACCATCACTTTCAACCTTCTTTCAGGTATAGTGTGGATTCATGGTATGCAATAGTCTCATCCACCCTTCATCACACAATAAAATTCATAGATTGTGGTAAATTGTACCTAATGGGAGCTCACAAATATTTGTATAGTTGTATCCAAGAATAATCATGACCTATATAATCTTTTTTAACATTATGATTCCACCAATAACATTGTTTCGTTTTGATAATTCTTTCTTGGAGGGTAATTAGGGTTTATTAGACTTTACACTCTCCTTTGTGGAGGATACAAAGTCCCAAAAGTTACACCTAAAGCCTTTCAAAGGAGTCCCAAGATATTTCTATATCCTTTACAACTTATTCTTAGAAAACATGTCTTGATGATTATTGGGACTCTTTAGACTTCACCCCACATGGACCAATTGAGTCTAAGAGTGGACCTTCTCATACTGACATCTCAACTCCTAATAAGGATCCAAATTCTTACAAAAGAATTGGTTCTTATTCTATTATTGATCATACATTTTATTTAGAGACATATCAAACCTAGATGACACTTGTCTAGAGAGGGTTAGGATTCCAACTTGCCTACATCTCTAATGCCTCTATTCCATATTCTTATTATTGACAACTTTTCTTCACAAGATAAATGATTACTTCTTGATTCTCATCTTTTATATAAACAAGAGAGTATTTTATTATCTATTCTCAAAATTAACTAGCTTATTTTTCCTCCTCCAAAATGAAAGAAAATCCAAAAACAAATATTAAACAAATTTATTTATTTTTTTAAGTACCTACATTGAGTGCATGGTCATTTCATTAATGATAGTTAAGCCTTCAAAATTAAAATACAACAACTTAATAAATGTGGTACCATTTTAATTAAAAGAAACAATGAGTCACACCTTTGTCTAGTCTCTTCTAAATAAAAACTTTTTCCATTGTGTTTCTCCTCACTATGTGAAACTTGTAGCTCTATGTGGAGGCTCATTGTAATTCATGGAGATGCAATCTCAAGTGCAACCATTCTTTTTCTAAGGTACATAACATATTAGTTTGTGGTGTGATTTTCTTCATCTATACACTAGGAGTGAATACAACTTGTTTTGAGGTAGGCATCCTTACTTAAGGACCATCTTTATCTTTCTTAGAAAGTGTGCATCCTTACTTGAGGATCTCCTCTTGTGTGTATCCTTGTTTGAAGATCTCATTCCTTTTTTGAGATAGGTATTCTTAGACAAGGACCCTCCCCTCTTTGTACTTTTTATAGTTATTTATCTTTGATAGATAATTGCTAGTCTGTCGGACCTAGAGTTTGAAGCACAAAATTCAAACGTGCACATTGACCTGGGAAAGCTGGCAGAGAATTATGAAAAAATAGATGTAATACACAAAGATTCGTATATCAGAGGAATAAAAAGCATTTCTAGTGTGGATCCAGATCATAAGCCTCCTTATGATTATGATATTTTTGTGCAATGGGTTCAGGATAGTATTATTTCGTTGATAGCATTTTGTTTGAGATTGGATAGTAACAAAGAAGTGGGTACCAACATTCTTGAAATGAGTTTTCATATTTATTGTGAAAAAAAACTAGTAAAATATAATTTTATTGAGCACATTGTTCATTGCATGCAAGAACAATTACTAATGATTAAAAGAGGTTCACAAAAGACATTTAGATTCACAACCTACTTGTGCTATCTTCTTTTAGCAAAGCATCGTGCAATATTTCAAACAAACACGGTTCAAAGTCGGGTCCAAAATCTAATATATGAATGGACACCTGAGATAAGGATGAGTGATAAAAGAAGGAACTATAACAATTTTTTAGACTTGTTTTTGACACTAATGTATCATAAAATTATAGACACTCTGACACCTAGATTGCATGTGTCTTGTAGAGATTGCATTCAACTCAGAAGTGAAATACAATTGGTTGACTAGTACTTCATGGAAGACTACAGTGTGTTAAGGTTTTACGACTCAATGGTAGAACCCTACAAACTTCCAATACATGTTACAGAGAGGGTATTTGCATTGGAATATGTACAGAAGATGGAGAGCACAGATGTACTCTTTAATGGTCAACAAAAGAAAATGAAATTTCCTTCCTTGCATTTCTCATTGGAGGGTTCACATTTGAGAGAAGAGGATTCAAAGTGGCACAGGATTTTCTTTTCTATTTTTCGCTTTGCTTTTGACAGGCACTGGCAGTTGTAACCACCTGGATTTGGTCTGCTCTGACCATAGACCCTATTTTCCCTAAGTGTGATCATACCCCCAATTATGTCCAAACGACCATGTTACTACTTGGCATAATTCATTTGAAAGCAATTTAATCTCCTAAAGTGATCAAATCACTAAATTAATTACTTCTAGACAAATCAAATAATCAATCAAATGCATGGCTAAAAGGATTAATTTGCAAGGAATTAAATTAAGTCCTAAATCAATTGCTCACTTGCAAAATCCACTCCCCTAGCCTAATTAATTTAATAAAATTGGCTATAGTCCTATTAATTATCTAAAGCAATTAAAAGCTTAAATAATTGATATTCCTATTTTTGAATGAATTAAATAAGTTTTATTCATTTCATTAATAATTCTCTAAACCCCAACCTAACTCACTTCAACCACTTTAACTCTGGGTTTAAACCTATTCCAACCCATTCACCCTTGCTAAATATAATTCTAATCCTAATTCTATCCTAACCCACCTCCTAAGGTTGTTACATTCCATTAAGGAGTGATTAAGGACTCAACCCACTTGAGAAAGTCAAAGAATCTCAAGATTCCTTTCCTCAAGTCTACTTTCTCAAGCTTGACTTGTACTTCTACCCATGCCTCTTAATTGCTCACATTATTTGCATTTGCCTCCACCATGCCTCATTAATGCCCAAGGCATTAATGCCTCTTACACTTCATTAATGAGTTTTTCAACTCCATTAATGAACCTTGTCTCCCTCTCTCTCCTCATTTCTTCTATAAATAGAAGGGGTTTTTGAGCACAAATAAGCCCAGAATTTAGATTTAAAATGCATTGTTATGCTGTTAGGATTTAGATAGTTTCATTTTACTTCATAGTTTCATTATCATGCATGGTTATAATGTTCATTTTTAGAGATAATATGCATGCTTAATGATTAAATAGTTTGTTTTAACTCAAATCTTTCATGCTAAGTCGTATATGTCACTGATAATAACATAATCTGAGGGTTGTTATGTTGTTTATCATACTCTTCTTAGTTAGAAAGCAATAGGTCCATTTTAGTGCTTTATATGCTCATCTAACCGTGTTTTCCACTAATGCAATGACCTATTAAAGTGTTGTGTTGCAGGTAACAGGTGCAATATTTCACACACACATTTCTAGCGCCCACCGTGGTGCCCGATTCTTGATTTGGCCTCATTTTCGCTCCATTTTCACTAATCTATCCTCCCAATTTTTAGGTCCAGAGTCATTTCTGGTCATTCTGGCTTGCATCCGGGATACGCCATCGCACCGCAGAAATTGAGGCTCGCATCTAAGATTTCCTGGGTCATTTTCAGTTTAGGATCGCATCTGGTAGACACTTTGTCGTATCTGGTAAAACAAGGTTGTATCTGGTTTTCTGTGTCGTATACTACATTTCTAGGATCGCATCTGGTAGAGGTTTTTGTGCACTTAATTTTCTAACATCTAACGCTTAACGAGTTGTATTTTTTGGCATTTTGACAGCCTAACTAGTGATTACAGATCTCAGATAAGGAGTTGGAAGATGATAATACTAACATGTGTGGTTGTAGGGTTTTCAACTGATTTCACATACTAACCCCTTTTTCAAAAGTTTTCACACTTAAATACCATTTTTCTCAAACATGTCTTAAAACAAGTAGATTACTATGCTCTTTTCCTTTTAAAGGAAAATCAGAAAATCAAACATTGTTTTAAACATTTGTGAAATAATCTAGGGGGTAAATGAACAAGCAAACTCACATCGTTTAATTTATTTGGAATCAAAAATTGAACAACTCAAAGCATGTAACATTGTGGGCTAATTGAACAAACTCATTATCTAAGTTTTGGAAATCAGAAACTGAACAGGCAAATCATTTAAATATTGTGGAAATTGAACAACACAAATTTACTTTCAAGTATTCTATTTTCCCTAAAGTAGGAACATCTTAAATTGAGCACAACATTGCTTGAGGGAACGAACTATTTGATTGACTTTGTTTTGGGAGAAAATGACATGGATTAAGAGAGTAAGCTCTTCTTCTTCAAAGGAATCATAAATCTAGACATCCTACGCTCGCCAAACCTTTGTACGCTTATTTAATAGTAGAGGGCCTGCCAGTTGAGGAAAAAATCTCCTGGGAACGACCCAAGTGAGGACAGGTTTTACGCCAATGCTTCCAACTCACTATAAATAGTTGCTTCCTCATAGGCTAAAACCTCGAAAGACGGAATTGATTTTATTCCTAGAATTTTGACATCATTCCTTGAACATGCTTGGGTATGTGTAGAGTAGAGCCGCTTGAATCTTGCTTGCAAGACTACACATATTTGAGTACTCATATGGCTACACACCTCAATTTTGTCTTGTACAATTCTATGGGGGATGGTTTCAAATGTATTGCCCAATCATAGACAACACTTAAACTGAAATAATTCCTGATTCACCCCTGAAAGGGTGACAATCCTTGTGCAAGGAAAAAAGTAATTTCCCCAAGACACTCATCATATCATGCCGTCACTTGCGTTTGGATTCGGCTAATACAACATCATGACTAGAGCCATTGCATGCTTGGTGATGGTTGCATTCTAATTAGCATTTGAGTGTGTACCTAAGTCAACGAGCAAGGATTTTCATCCTCCACCTAGAAAATAGGGCATAAAGATGTGTTTATTCACCCTTTAACAATAGAACGATGCTTGACGTAACTGAAAGATCATTAAAAAGACAACATCTTTGAATAAGCAACAAATTTCAATCCTTGGTGTACACACGTGTTTTTTACCCACTGACAGGTCTCAGAACGCAATATGCAATCAGACAAACTTCACGCACTTCCAAGACAAATTTTTCAAAACTGACCAAATCTGACAGAGATCAAAAAATCACATCCCAGATTTCCTGGCTCATTTTTGGTATCCTGGCTCGCATCTAGTATCCTGGCTTGCATCTGGTCAACACATCATCACATTAGGGTTCTAGCTCGCATCTAGGGTCATCAGTAGCTTGCATCATATATTTCTAGGCACGCATCTAGGAGCTCACATCTAGGATAGTGGGCATTTGCAGAATAGTTTCTCAGGAAAAATCAGTTGATTTGGGTACCCTTTTGGCTCTTTAGTCTATCCCTGTTGTCTTTTCTGGTCTCCCTGTTGCTGTGTCGAAACACTTTTTCAAACATCTACCTTGCATGTCCTCTCAGTTTATCACAATCTATTTCAATACATGTGGTCTATCCACTTTTCAAAACAACTTGGTTCCTAGCTCACTATCAAGGCATTCTAACCCTCTGACACCGGAATTATTTACTTCCACCAAGATATAAATGATACTTCCACCTAGACACACTCACTTGAACGATTCAGGATACTACCTGACACTCTCAGGAAACTTTGACGAAGTTGAGGTACAACCACATGGTTAACACAAGATGCAAGAAGTACACATTTAAAAGATCAAAAGTACCTCCTAAATCACCACTCTTTCAAGGGGAAACATCTCATAGTTCCCTACTCGATCTAGACTCTCTAGAAATAGACAGGTCCACTCATGGATGGAGTGAGGCTTATGATGAGTATGACAATAGAAAAAACCAAAAGCATGAAGATATCGATGAAGATGAAGAATCCACATTTGAACGTCCTATATTTGAATTAGGTAGTGAGGAAGACATCACTGAAGAAGCGTATGATAAACTCAAATAGAGCAAGAGGTACCACAAGATACTGGAAAATATGATTGACGAGGATAAAGAGAAATACTTCCTCCATTTAGCATCCACTGGCATAAAGTTACCCAAGGATTATGATGTGGAACAACTAAAAGAAAAGGAGGTACCAAATCCTATTTCTATTCTCGCCAAACAAATTACCTTAATGCAAACGGAACTTGCGACTCTCAGGCAAGAGAAGGCTAAACCCAAAATGAAGTACTCTATGGACTCCATTTGTCCATTTCCTTTCGACAAGAGTATCACTATGGTTCCATTCCCTCCCAATGTGGCACAGCCAAAATACGAAAAGTATACGGGAGAGACTGATCCACATGACCATGTTCAAAAATTTTATGCTCTTAGCATAGAGTACATGCATGAACCTACTTACCTCATGCGGCTTTTTCCTAGAAGTCTAGGAGGCAACGCCATGGAATGGTTCTCAAAACTTACACCAAAGGTCAAAAATTTTGAGGATTTAATACAACAATTTATCCAACATTATTCCTATAATATCTAGCATGACATGACTATGATGGATCTGTGCAACACTAAACAGAAGACTGGAGAATCCTTTACCCACTTTCTACAAAGATGGAGGAAAATATTTGCACGATATTCAAGAGCCATTCTTGAATCCAAGAAGATGGAAATATTTGTCAATAACTTGGTACTTGAGTTAAGATATGCATTACAAATGCAAGATTCTCCTAGCTTCAATAGGATTATCAAGAACGTCCTCTGTATCGAAGAAGTTATGGCCAGGAAGGGGGAGATCACTCTTCAAAGTGAAAACAAATCTAACAATTCCAACTCCAAACCTAAATGGTGGAAGCAAAATAAAATTGTTGTCAACAATGGCGTAGTAGACACCTCTAATGTTGGTCCTAAACCTGAGGTATTCAATCTAAATAACAACATGCAAGCAAGCAAAGATACCAAGGTAACAACCACATACCCAAAGCAAACAATGATAATAACAAGGGTCGACCATGGACTTCAAAACCTCAAAGAACATTCACTCCTTTGGGAGAGCCTCTCAAGACTATTTTGAAGACACTATTAGAAAACAAAGTTCTCACAATCCCAGAATCCAAACCATGGGAACCAGCAGTCAAACCAAGGTGGTGGGATGATAATTATTACTGTGTCTTTCACAAAAACAAAGGACACAAGACTAACAATTGCCTTAAGCTTAAACATGTTATTCAAGACCTCATTGAAGAAGGAAAGATCAAAGTAGAGGGACACACTACCAACGAAGATCATACAACATTCAAGAAACCATTCCCTAATTACGAGAAAGGGGAAGCATCTAAAGGAAAAGGTAATGAAGTAAACTACACTTACTCCAATAATGATAACGTGATCAATATGATAGACATTAAAAATGAAGGAATTAATGTGGTCACAATCAAAGGTGATTCTTTCCAATCAAATGCAGTGACTCGAAGCCAAGCAAAGGTCATGATCAAAGGACCCAATTCTTCCCCAAAACCAGTATCAACATCCAAGGTCCCTATTGTTACTATTCCTAAACCAGCAGCAAAACACACGGTTACTATTCCTGCAGCAAAGTATGACTTGGTGGACCAATTGCAATGAACCTCTGCTAAAATTTCCATTTTTGAGTTGCTTAAAATATCCACAGTGCATAGGGAAATCCTGGAACAAGCCCTACATGCTGCAAATATCCCAAAGGACCTTGATATAGACAAATTCCAAGCAATGGTCAATCACATCTCAGCCCCACATTATCTTTCCTTTTCTGAAGAGGATGATAAATCATTGACACATCCACATAATCAACCCCTTCATATTGAAGTCCTCAATCATAAATCTCATGTTAGATGCATATTGATAGATGGAGGTGCAAGATTAAATATTTGTACACTTAATCTAATAAGGAAACTGGGTCTCTCAAAACAGACCATTGACTCTAGAAGCAAAATAACTATCAAAGCTTATGATGAGGAAGAAAGATCCTCTAAAGGTCTTATTGTTCTACCCATCAGAGTCAGACCAATTGAAAAGAATGTCATATGTCAAGTTCTGGATCTACCCTTGGCCTACAATATCCCATTGGGGCGACCATGGATTCACAAATGTGAGTTGTGTTGTCTACTTACCACTAGTGTATCAAGTTCCCACATAATGGGGTGGAGGTGACAATTCCTGCGGATGCTAATTATACTTGCAACAATATCAAAGCAGGTAGTATGATTCCACATAACAAGGAAGCTATGGATGAGATTGCTCTTGATACTACCAAGGACATGGTTATGAAAAGATTTGGGAAGACTTTAAAACTTGAAGAAACAGGTATGGGAGAATACAAGCTGGACATGACTCCGTCACTGACAGAACTTCCAGTATCACCAAGATCCTATGGAAAACCTTCCTCGACATTCACACCTACTGCATCCAAGGAGCTGGAAATACACAAAGAAACTAGCATGGTAAAGGCATCCACATCTTGTTTAGATAACACATAAGAACATGCATTCTTGGACTGGCTTTACAAAGGAGAACCAATAGAAGCTGAGGTCAAACATGTAGAAATTCCCCATAATAGTATGGTAAAGGATACAACCTCCTTAAGCAAATGGGATACAAAGGAAAAGGACCTCTAAGAAACATAGGAAGAGGAATTATTGAACCTGTACACATGGAGTTCAGGAATACCAGAGACAAAACAAGACTAGGTTTTAACACGGAATCTGACAAATCTGCTTCAAAAGATAGTCTAATCTCTGACAAAGGGAGTGATGAAACAGAGGAGATAGAACTAGAACCATGGTCCTATGAAAGATTATTACATGTTGGCATAGAGAATCCCAACTATCAAGGAGATTTCTATGTACCAAGCTTTGAGGTACCACAAGCTATTCACATACCTTTGTTACCACAACCTCCTATTCAAGAGGCAGGCGATACAACAATAGATAATCCAAAGGTACCATTGATAATAACGGATACAAAGAGCACACCCCAACAACAAGATTTACATCCTAACTGGGGGTAGTTAGTCACAATCACACATGTCCTTGATTTACCACACTTTGATCCACAAGTGGCTGATCGAGTACATCAGATAACTATTATGAGATTCTTAAACGGGTCTGATGACGAAATAACAAACTCTCATGATTATGAATGGGATGAGCTCTCTGTCACCATAGAGGACATTGAAATAGATGTGATTCACATGTTTGTGGCTCCATCAGCACCCAATGAACATTCTAACACTACTCCCAATAATAGTGATGTTCCTGAAGCAGAGGAAGAGTTCCTTCCCCCGATCGTTGATGGAGAGACTATGTTCTTATAAGTCTAGAAGAACTTCAGAGACGACAAGCAAGAAGCCTCCTTTTATGAAGAGATGATGAGGAAAGTTCTACTGATGAGTCACTAGATTTTGGTCCGCATATAACTAACAATGACCCTTCTAATGACGATCTAACTCTTCTTGATCTAAACATTGAATAACTTAACTTAACAGGACATGTCATGTCAATTATAAGTCATGATGCTAATGTGATGTTGTCCTTCCTAGAGTTTGACTCCTTATCTTTAATAAATCTAGACCTGATTGATTGGACTAGTACAGATCCTAATCCTACTCTCAACTTTCCCAATGAGTACACCTTGGCTTGCTATCTAAATGCTTGTAAACCCTACCCTTCTTCCACCAATGCAAGGAGCGCGAACATGTCACAGGAGGATATCAAGTTTCTCTGTCAAAAATTGAAAAATAAAAAGAAAAACAGAACTGATGGTGAAAACCACATTGTGGCCGTATCAGATCCTAAAATAGTAAAAACAAAAGACGTATCTAATGGTGAAAACCTCTTAGAGGCGCCAAAGGATGAGATTCTTGATATCCTCCCTGAGCACTTTCAAGAAAGGTCTTCAATTCTGATAGAACCAACACAGCTAGTTAATTTGGGCACAACTGAAGATCCTCAAATAGTCCACCTAGCACAATCTTTGTCAAAAGAGGAGAAGACACAGTTCACCAAGTTCCTGAAAGAGAAAAAGATCAACTTTGCATGGTCTTATACAAATATGCTTGGACTAGATCCTGAATTGATAATGCACAACTTGTCTATAGCTCTCGGGATCAAACCCGTGAAACAAAAACTTAGAAAAAATCATCCTCATGTTGCATTACTAGTAAAAGTGGAGCTAGATAAATTGTTGAAATCTGGATTTGTCAGAGTCATCACCTATGCAGGATGGATCTCCAATGTGGTCCCAGTATCTAAAACCGATAAATCTATCAGGATTTGTACAGACTTTAGAGATTTAAACAAGGCATTTCCTAAGGATGACTTCCCCCTTCCTAATATTGATATGATCATAGACCTCACAGCAGGCTACCAAATGTATTCACTAATGGATGGCTTCTCAGTCCACAATCAGATAAAAATTTCCCTTGAGGATCAAGAGAAAACCACATTTACATGCGCATGGGGAACATTTTGCTGGAACATCATACCATTTGGGTTAAAGAATGCTAGTGCTACATATCAAAGAGAAATGACTACTATATTCCATGATATGATGCATAAAACATGGATGATTACGTGGATGACACCTTAGCCAAATCCAAAGAAAGGAGTACTCATATTGCTGACTTGAGAAAGATATTGGACCGTATGGAGCAATTTCAACTCAGGCTCAATCCAAAGAAATGTGCCTTTGGGGTCCAATCAGGAAAGCTCTTAGGATTTATTGTCCCAACAAAGGGAATTGAGGAAGATCCTGCAAAGGTTAAAACTATACTAGAGATGACTCCTCCATGAAACATCAGTCAAATGAGGACATTGCAAGGGAGACATCAATCAATCAGGAGGTTCATGTCACAACTTGCTGACAGAGCGCAACCCTTTACCAAATTGCTACATAAAGGGGTCACCTTCAAATGGGATGAACACTGTGAAGCCAACTTCAGTGAATCAAAAGGGTACCTAGCTACTCCTCCTATTCTTATGGCACCTATTCATGGAAAACCATTACTCCTGTATATTTCAGCTATAGCTACATCACTAGGGGTATTGGTAGCACAAGAGGATAAAACTAAGAAAGAAAGAGATATCTACTACATCAGTAGAACACTAGTCACCTATGAGCTCAATTACAACATTCTTGAGAAGGCATGCTTAGCAATTGTCTTCGCATCACATAAATTGAGACACTACATGCTCTCACATACAGTAAGGCTCATTGCTAAGATCGATCCTCTGAAGTACCTTTTAAGAAAAACAACATTAACAGGATGTTTGGCAAAATGGGTCCTCATTCTAAGTGAATTTGACATTGAGTATGTGGATAGGAGGGCTATTAAAGGACAGGTCCTCACAAATCAATTGGCAGTTTCACCACTTCAAGATGATGAGCCTTTAAGGATTGAATTCCCTGATGAGACCATTATGCATCTAACTAAGTACCAGTGGAAGATGTACTTTGATGGTTCTTTCATGCAACAAGGCTCTAGAGCAGGAGTTATGTTCATAACTCTTCAAGGCTACAAGATACCCAAGTCTTACAAATTGATGTTTCCATGCACGAACACCATTTTTGAATACGAAGCACTAGTAAATGGTCTTAAGCTTGCCATGGAGTGGAAGATTGTAGAGTTACACGTGTATGGTGACTCCCAGCTTATTATCAATCAAGTCAATGGAGATTATCAGACGAAAGATGAAAAGTTGACACCCTACAAACAATTGGTTGATGACCTAAAGAAGTACTTTGTCTTCATCACGTTCCAGCAGATACCCAGAATAGAGAACAAAGTTGCAGATGCTATGGCTACATTGGCATCCATGTTACAACTAGAGGAACATCAATTCCGCTATGACTTCTTGGTGGAAGAACTATCCTATCCTACCTTTGATACCCCTGAATACCAAGTAATCTGTGCTTTAAACATCCCAGACCAATCTCGGTATGCTAATATTATTGCTTACCTAACTGACCAAACCATTCCCAATAATCTATCAAGAAATGAAAAAAGAGCCTTGATTAGGACAACATCATGTTATGTCCTCATAACTAATAACTTATATCGACAGGGTCTCAACGGTACGCTTCTTAGATGTTTAGAACTTGAATAATTGGATCGCGCATTAAAAGAAGTCCATGAACGTGTATGTGGATCACATTCAAACGGATTTTCACTAGCAAAGAAACTGCTCAGAGTAGGCTATTACTGGCCTACCATGGAAAAAGATGCTATTCAGTTTTCCAAAACATGTCATAAATGCCAGACACATGGAAATCTCATCCATGCTCCTGCCAGAGAACTTATACCTTTCATTACACATTGGCCATTTCAGCAATGGGCCTTTGACTTGGTTGGACAAATATATCCCAATTCTTCAAATGGACACAAGTTCATCATTACGGCCACTGAGTATTTCACAAAGTGGGTCAAATCTGTACTGATAATCAAAGCCACTGGCAAATAGGTGGTTATGTTCATTCTGAACTACATTATCTCAAGATATGGGATACCCTCATCAATTGTAACAGACAATGGGGGCCAATTTAAAAATCAAGACATTGATGACCATTGCGAACAGTTCCAGATTACTCAACACTGCTCCTCAATCTATTAACCTCAAGGTAACAGACATGCTGAGGCATCTAATAATAATATTCTCAAAATACTACACAGAACTGTGAGTAAGTCTGGCAGAGACTGGCATTTACAACTGAATCTGACATTATGGGCCTACAAAACAAGCATAAGAACACCAATAGGAGCCACGCCATTTGCCCTAGTCTATGGTGCTGAAGTAGTACTACCTATTGAGGTTGAAATCCCATCTTTGTGAATATCTTTACAAGGTCTTGTTACTGATGAACAATACTGTATTGATCGGGTGAATTCTTTAGACCTACTTGATGAGCGCAGACAACAAGTGTTCGATCATCTGAAGGTGTACCAAGCACGCATGTCCAAGGGGTATAATAAAAAGGTTAAACCACACCAATTTCAAGTGGGGGATCTCGTCCTAAAGGAGAATCCTAAGAACCAGCCCAACAAAGAACAAAAGGGAAAATTTGAACCTAACTGGCTGGGACCTTATGTTATCACTGCTACTTTTGGGACTGGAGCTTATCAACTAGCTATACCTAAGGGAGACGTTCTTCTGGATCCTATCAATACTCTACATTTGAAGCGGTTCTACGCTTGATGTTCAGCTAGAAGAGCCTGTACAGTAAATAGTTCTCAAAAAATACCAAAAACATTCAGAAAATTGATCCTGAAGAAATACAAAAACAGTGGAAAAAGTCCTGAAGAAAGGTATCCTTGGTGAAAACCTGGCAAACAGGTGCCTTGATACTACAAAAACATTCAAAAAAGCAAAAATAACAAAAAATTTGAAAAAGAGAAAAGTGCCTTGGTGACAACCTAGTAAAATGGGCATCCTGGTAGCAAAAAGAATAAAAGGTCTTGCCAAGTGGTGAAAACCTGGCAATCAGGCGTCACTTGTATTCTGCACTCCATCTATCAATACATTGCTGATACTAAGCATTCATGATTACACCTGTGCTAAGAGTTGACTTTGTTTCCTTACAAAAATCTTATCCTCGCTTGGGATTTGTCTGCATTTCTGTCTTAGGATCAAGTCATTCTGTACCGGGGGCATCTTTTGCTAGCATATTAGGTAGCGTCTGCTAGGTCATCATAGGAGGGTTTGTCTCGTGACACAATGATACTCAATGTTTTCACCAAACTATCCCTTTCATGACACAAACATTGCACTAACCTAAATGGTGTTCCTAAGACCTACATTGGATTGCAAATAGGAAGAAGGTTATACACATACATGGAACACATATTTACTTGAATTCTAAATATTGATTGTTGAATCTATACTGCGCTTGAAAAATGAATTCATAGTATTTCTCAATACTACCTAAACATAGTTTGATCTTGGTTTGATTATAACTCTTTTATGAACCCATGATGTTTTCACTGGGGGCATCTAAGCAATTATGAATTTTATTTGATTGATTCACAATTGATAATTTTTATATCTTCCGAGTTACTCCATGACGTATGCGCAAAGAAAAAGAGTTGCAAGGATAGGAGGCATAATGTTTTCTTGGTTTTCTTCGTATGGTGATTGTTCCAAATGATCCTATAAATTTTACCTAACTTGGATGTTTATGGTAAGAGATGCCACCATGAGTGGATAGCCGCATATATCTTGATCTTTGTTATGTGTAAACTACGACGAGGTTGAAACAATTTCCTTGTCTATTTTCTACCTTAGATTCTTGCTAAGGTATATGAAGCATAATGTACCCAAGGATATGAATTTTCAAGGTCATTGCGGGTCCAATATCTTGCCTTACACAGGTTCTGATATAGTAAAAGGAAGGTGAATATTTTTTTATCCTGGCTTCTATACCTTGATGCCTAAGTCTATTTCCGACATTTCAATCAAACATAGTATTCATACTTTCATAATATCAGTGGGTACTAGTGATGGTTTTACTATCAAGTGGTATCCATTCTAAACAGTGCCCAATGATGATAAATGCTACAATATCTGCCAATTAGTGACAAGTCCTAAGAGTTTGCATATAGCTGCATTTAAAGATTGCATGATGCATTTGTAAAAGAAGCAAAAGCATAAGGAAATTTGAGCTCAAAAATTATTTCTATTTTCTTCTTCTAAATCCAAGTTAATTATATCCATTTACTATTACTGATATCTCTATTGTTGCACATCCATAACATACATTTTGCATTCATAAAATGAGATAGAGGAAAAATACAAAAACAAAGCATTTGTGCATTTTATTTCTACATCCTAAGTACATCCATACATTTTACTTGCATAAGAACAACTCAAAAACATACATTTTGCATATTCACATAGTATCATTTGAAACATATTTATATCAGTGATAAGTCCAAAATGCATAAATGATGTCATCATCTAAATCTAACTCATCATACGACCAACATATAATCACATGTGCAAATAAATCTATCAAAGCAAAGAGAACTCATGAATCATGTCAGAATCATAAACAACTGCATCAAATATATATCTCAAAACATGGTACAAATCAACAAAATGGCACAAATCTACGCACAAAGTATTAGAGTACACAGATGAATCAGATATACATATATCGAAGTGTCAATAGTATAAAAGAATGGCCTCACAGGGATCTGGATATACAAAATGATCTCACAAAATAGTACCAAAAGATATGTATCAGCTCTGGCTTCCACCCTCTCCCTGATCTGGAGGAGGAGAGGTGGTACAAATGGTGGTGGAGGAGGCATCACCCCCTCAGACTACTGGGCAACTCATGAAAATGAAAATGCTCTCTGGCCCTATGGAACTACAACATGGTATAGGGAAAATTAATAAGTTGCTCTCTATCCCTGGTGGGTGGCTATTTGAGCCTGTGCATCTCTCTCTGCTCTAAGCATATCACCCTGCCTATCTTGCTCTGCCCTAAGGCACTATAGCTGTCTGTCCCTATCTGCGAGCAATGCATCTAATATAGAAATCCTAGAATTAGTTGCAGTAAGCCTGCCCTCTAAAGCTATGATCTTTGCCCTGAGCTGCTCTCACTTCTACTCACACTGGGACAGAGGATCCCCATCTCTACCAGATCCCCTGCCTGAATCCTGTCTAGAAGGCCTATCCTGAGATCTATCCTGTGATCTTCCTGGCTGCCTTTGCTGTCTTTGTTGCTCCCCTGTCAATAAAGGACCTGGATCTATCCTGGGAGCAACAAATCTGAATCGAGTGCGCCGACCCTCTCCACTACCACTAGCTACATCTGCATGGCCACCCACAACACCACGAACCCTGTCATCTCCACCATCATTCCCCTCATCTGGAGGAGGACGTCTCCCATCTCTACCTCCATCTCTGCCTCTGTCCCCCCCTCCATGTCTACCAACACCCCTATCTCTTTGGGCTCCTCTCCCTCTAGCGAGACGATCATCCATATCATAATCTATCGGCTCCTCTATATGACGAATGACCTTCTCAGGCACTGTGAATCGAGGAAATGGATGTTGAAGAACCTCTGTTGTATATCCATCTTGGAAGCTTGCATCCGCAACATCAAGACGAAGATCCCAATCTACTCCAACCATGTCCCTAATCTCCTGGTGGGCGATCTCATAACTCAGTTGGGCACCCCACAATGGTGCCTCATCATGGATCCAAGAATATACCGTAATGTCCTATGTCCTGCCTTGCCGTCGGCCATACTGTCTCAAGACTTTGGTGTGCATAAACTGCTCTACAATATATCTGGTCCTCCCGATAAGGTACCCGCTCTAGAACAAAAATGGAACCTGTCTGGCATCTGAGGTCCACTCCTCACAATCTATGTATGGCCGCCATAGGACCTCGATTATGTCATCAAAAAGTCTTCACCAGTACTCTACCTTTCCCAAATGGGGTTGCTGAATGAGACCTGCATACATATATACATAAGGGTACTCGAGTGCCCGCTGCCTATCTACTATGGGTCGTGTCATCGAGATGTGCTCCCAGGCCCAGATCTGAAGAATCAAAATACCTACAGTCATGCTTCGGGTATAATGGTAAACAATCTCATGAAGCTTGCGGTACATATGGGCTAGGATACAACTGCCCCATGCGAATCTCCATCTATGGACGACCATCTGCTCCAACATGTCTACCCATCCGATGAGGAACCCGTGCTGTCCTCTGTCTGGCATTAGGATGCCACCAATCAAACCTGCTAAATATATGGATAATCGATCATAATGATCGTTCATGTAGTCCCAATAAAGGTATCTCTGATCAATGGTATCATCCTGGAAATACCGACGAGCTGCACCAATCACCACGACAGAAGTCACCTCAAAGCGCACCTCGTGGCCCATAATGGGAACACACAGTATACACCATACATCCTCAATACTAATTGTAATCTCCCCAGTCGGAAGATGGAAGGTGTTGTGCTTTGAGTGCCATCTCTCGGCAAGAGCAGTCAACAACCCCCAATTTACCCCTATATCAGGTAAACCAATCAAGGATCGTAATCCATAGCGGATCACTATCTCCTGCTCATCATCTGATAAAATTCTAGACAAGGAAAGCACATGATCTGTATATGTACCCTGAAAAGCGACTACCTCAAAATACGCCTGTTTGGCACATAAAAAGATAAATCAATGTTCTATCTACAACAAAGATGCAGACTCAAGATCAACTAAATGATTCAGGGTCTGCAACAGACAAGACAATTCACAATTTGCACAAATTTCAAGTCTAAACCCCATATGCGATCCTGGATATACAAGGTACGATCTTTTTATTGGATGTGATCCTAGAAAAATAGGATGCGATTGAGAATGCAGGGTGCGATCCCCGAAATCAAGGATGCGACCCAAGACACGGGGTACAACCCTGAAGGGACAGGAAATGACAAAGACCAAAATTCAACTTTAAAACTAAGCGAAAACAAGGTAACTTGATGTGATTTAGGAAATCCTAGATGTGACTCAGAAATTTGGGAAAGCAGGATACGATCATGGAAAAATGGGATGTGACGCGGGTTTAGCAGGGTGCGATCCAAAATCCTGAATGTGACCCATAATTGAATGGGCTGCAAAAGCTGTAAAAATACATCAAATTCAAATTTGCAAAATTCACAGGGTAGTTTTTCGAGTACTTACCGAAGGTGCATAATCGGTTGGGCGCTGATGATGATGGTTGAGCTCAAAATGATGCTTCCTAACTGGGACCACCATCTTCTTTGCATAGCTTTCAAATTTACTATAGGTAAGAGTGAAAATGAATAGTAAAATGGTAATTTTTGAGATATATATTGATCTTTTGAGCTATTTAGGAGTTCCAAAACTCCTCCCAGGCAACTAAAACTCTATTTCTATTCTCTTTTTGATCAATCGAGAACCAAATTGAAGGTGCCTAAGGTATTTTATGCAGTACAATAACATTTTTACGACAACTCCTAAATATGCAGATTTGCTCCATTTGTTCCGAAAATCCATCAAAATTGCACATTTCATCATAAATCTTGGTCCGACATCATTGTATAAGTCTCACCACTCACATTTTGATGTAATTAACTTGGTTCTCATGTGTTTCCTCTCGAACACACCACCTTTTTCACTTCTTCTACTCCATTCTTTCTCGTTCTACCCGTTCCTGCAAGTGATACATCATTTTAACAGAGGGATTTTATTTCTTTCCTTCAATTTCATTCCCGAGGGGGCATGATCACAATATCATCAATCAAATTTTTGGTCAAAACAACATCAAAAATGACTTCATTATCAAACAACTAGGGGCATGACAGTTTCCTTGACTAAGTCAGAACTATTGGATAGAAAGCTTTGGTTCTCATAAGCTAGATATCTTGTGTTCCCTCATTTTAAAAAGATTCTTATTAAGCTCCTAGCAGCTTCATACTGACTTTTGGACGACAACCAAGTTCGGAATCAGTATTATCAATCTTTAGACGACAACCAAGTTCAAAATTGGTATCTTTAAGATCTTTTATTGACCTTTGGATGACAACCAAGTTCAAAGTCAATTCTATCAGTTTAGTTTGATCAAGTGCGAGACTGATCTCATTAGGCATTTCGTTCGATTGTGAGCAAAATTCTCAATCTTTCTGAAGCTCAAAATCAAAAAAAATTCTTTGAATCAATGCGCTACTCACATATCTATTCAAAGAGGGGAAAATGTAACCACTTGAATTTGGTCTGCTCTGACCATAGATCATATTTTCCCTAAGTGTGATCATACCCCCAATTATGTCCAAACGACCCTGTTACTGCTTGGTATAATTCATTTGAAATCAATTTAATCTCCTAAAGTGATCAAATCACTAAATTAATTACTTCTAGCCAAATCAAATAATCAATCAAATACATGGCTAAAATGAGTAATTTTCAAGGAATTAAATAAAGTCCTAAATCAATTTCTCACTTGCAAAAACCACTCCCCTAGCCTAATTAATTTAATAAAATTGGCTATAGTCATATTAATTATCTAAAGCAATTAAAAGCTTAAATAATTGATATTCCTATTTTTGAATGAATTAAATAAGTTTTATTCATTTCATTAATATTCCTCTAAACCCAAACCTAACCCACTTCAACCACTTTGACTCTGGGTTCAAACCTATCCCAACCCATTCACCCTTGCTAAATCTAATTTTAATCCTAATTCTATCCTAACCCACCTCCTAATGTTGTCACATTCCATTAAGGAGTGATTAAGGACTCAACCCACTTGAGAAAGTCAAAGAATCTCAAGATTCATTTTCTCAAGTCCACCTTCTCAAGCTTGACTTGTACCCCTACCCATGCCTCTTAATTGCTCACATTTAATGTAGCATTTAATGCATTTTCCTCCACCATGCCTCATTAATGCCCAAGGCATTAATGCCTCTTACACTTCATTAATGAGTTTTTCAACTCCATTAATGAACCTTGTCCCCCTCTCTCTCCTCATTTCTTTTATAAATAGAAGGGGTTTTTTAGCACAAATAAGCCGATAATTTAGATTGAAAATACATTGTTATGCAGTCAGGATTTAGATAGTTTCATTTTACTTCATAGTTTCATTACCATGCATGGTTATAATGTTCATTTTTAGAGATAATATGCATGCTTAATGATTAAATAGTTTGTTTTAACTCAAATCTTTCATGCTAAGTCGTATATGTCACTAAAAATAACATAATCTGAGGGTTGTTATTTTGCTTATCATACTCTTCTTAGTTAGAGAGCAATAGGTCAATTTTAGTGCTTTATATGCTCATCTAACCATGTTTTCCACTAACGCAGTGACCTATTGAAGTGTTGTGTCGCAGGTAACAGGTGCAATATTTTACACACATAGCAGTATGATCCACTCAACATAATTGGAACAAAGCTTAGAGCGAATGGGAACTCCGCAAGAAAATGTCAACATGAGAGTATGCCATTGATGGAAAATTTTAAAAAACATGGAGTCCTAGGACGAGGTCAAAAAAGAGATTGAGAAATACATCGCTGAAAATAATATTTCAATACAAAAATTGTCATTACAAATTATGGCATTGCACAAACAGAAAGCAAAAGTACAGCACATGACATCCTACAATTTGTACCAGGACGTTGCCCAACCATCTACTAAAGCTATTTAAAAACACATAATGGTTCAATGTAAAAATGGTAATTGGACTCCAACCAAAATTTCTGATTTTTGGGAAATGAGGAAGAATCTTGGCGAGCCAAAGACCTCTGCAGATCTTTATGAAGTGGATGAGGATGAAATATTTAGCGATTTGTGGAATGAGGAGCATCCACCTGAAGCATATCACAGCGATGATGATGGTCAAGATAATGAGGACGAGCGGGATTCTATGAATCCCACATCCATTAATGCATATTCAATTATTAGTGGAGTCGATGTGTCCACAAAAAAAAATATAGAAAAGGGGCAGAGATTATAGAAAAAATGGGTTTTCAAGGTTGGGGTGGTCTGGGTCCCACAAGACAAGGGCCTTGGTTTCCACTTGCCACACCCACTCCACCAAAACATGGTAAGACACCAGTCCTTGGAGGTTCATTAGAAAAAGGTACTACTCAGTCTGATACTCTTGCACCTTCATTTGTTCCATCTTCAAATCCAGTTCCACCTTTCCCAACCACTCAGATTCAATCTGAATCAAGTACCACTCCTACTGGTGGGGATGGCATGGGTAGTACTAGTAGTCCGGAAAGGACATTACCACTAGACAGGATTCAGTGGATCCTAGAGATCAAGGAAGTGTAAAGAAGCAAAAGGTTATGACAATAATGCCAATGGTGTCTGTGAAGGTGAGTCCAAAAATTGCCAAACCTTCAGGACAAATCCCTCCGAATAGTCCAAAAACTCTACTTGTAATGGGTCAGGGTGTTACTCTTACTAATCCTCATGGTGCAATTATTAGAACCACATGTGTAAGCTCATACATCACTGAAAGTTCTATTTCACCTTTCAAACATTCAATTGTGTTAGAAAATCCTGATTTTTGTTTCAATGATTTTGCAACTAACTTTGAACAAACAAAAAATATGAATAGACAAAATATTAAGATATTAAAGAGGGATGCAGTTGCTATAGCTCATGATGCAGAACCTACATCGAATAGGTTATTTCCCACATATGACCCAAACAAAGAAATGATGGAGCTCATGGTTGTTATACCCCTAGCTAGAGACAATAATCCACCAGAGAGTCAGTTAGATCCATCTGAATTTCACGTTAGCACCCTCCAAATGGATTTATCAAAAATTAAAAGTGTGGACAAGATAAATGTGTCAAAAATGACCAACCAAGTGGTCTATAGTTCAATGATGAAGTTGGAGACATAGATAGGAAAGCTTCTAGGCAGAATAGAAAAGTTATAGGATGACTTGGCAAATCAAAAGGCAAAGGAGAAAGCAACAGATAACAGTACAAAGAATTAAAACAAAGGATAAAAAATTCTTCCTCCAAAGAAGCAATTGCACAACAAGAACATATGGATGCAAAACTGAAAATTTTGAGGGAAAAATTGGAAGAGAGCAATAAAAAAGTTGAGGATGAAAAAGCCACTTCAGTAAGTTTATATAAAAGCGTGGAGAATATGACACATGCAAACAATAACTTAAATAAGGAATTGGTGACTGAGAGGGTAAAATCAAAACAGTGGGAAGAGAAAACAGAGGAAATAAGAAAACAAAGTAAACACCAGTTGTCAGAATTGAGAGAAGAGCTAAAGAAGGCAAATAATACAATTAAAACTTACGAAAATAGCTTGAATGAAAAAGTAAAAAAATACAGTCAAGCAAATGAAACAAGACATTTGGGGGAAAATAAAGGTGAGTGGTGATAATTTGTGTGATTGGTTTGAATTGAATGAAAGTCTTAGAGGTTTTTTTGGGAAGCTCAAAGAGTAAGTTGAGAAGAACAAAAATCTTTCTCAGAGAGAATATTGCAAAATAGATTTTGCAATAAATCAACACAACCAGTGATAGGTATTTGGAAAGCAAGGGAATTAATGACCACGTTAGTGCAACAATAAAGGCAACATCTGTCTTTCAAAAATGTCAAAAACTAAGGGAAGGAGAGGAAATTGTGGCTGTTTATGGGAGAAATCTCACCAAGATGCATCAAAAGACAACCAAAATGATAAGTCTTGGTTTTTCGAATCCTGGTCTTGGTCCTAGTGACTCATTAGCAAAATTTGTTGGAAGAGAAGCTTACAAAAAATGGTTGGAGGACACAATGATGTCTATTTTAGGCAAGCTTCCTCAGGACACAAATCATGAAGGCATTGCAAATTGCATCAAACCATTGAAAAATTTGAATGCAGTATTGGATGGATCATTGCTTTCGAGTCACTCTTCCAAGTATGGATGGCTGACGAGGTTGTAGGTCGTTTACTATAACTTAAAAAATTTTGACCTTCCTAACGACGCAGAATGGAGCATACTAAAAAACTGGCAGAATCATCTCATCAATCATAGTATGCGAAAGTACTTTCAATCATATCTATATTTTATTTCTAATGAATTGAATTGAGATTAAAGTTTGAACTTTGTTTTTTGAACAAGACTAATGTAGCAGATCAAATGCTATTGCTTATTTAACTAAACTAGCATGTCAAATGCATAAATGTACAGTTGCAGAGATGGTGTACTTGCCTTACTGATTTTGATTATGAGACTTCACATAAGGCAAATTGACCTGAAGCTATTGTTGTTCCCTTGTTTCTATAAAAGAGAATTCAGGGTCATTTGCTAAGGGTAATGAAATTGAAATTGGGTATTGTACTACTGAATCATTGACTTTTTCAAAAAGAATCACACAGAGTTGTGTACTTACTACTATTAATGAATGAATTGTTACATTGTATCATATTTGTAAATAAGTTAATGAGAATCTCTATGAATTGTATCATATGAATTGCTATGTTTTCAAAATAATAATGAAAATCTTCAAGAACTGTACCATATGAGCTGAATAATGCAAATGAAACCCATTATTAATTGTAGAATTGATGATATTATCAACCACATTCATGTTTTTGACAATGGAAAATGCTATTATGCATGATTGATGATGAGATACAGACAGTAACAGTAGATTCTAGACTACAACAATAAGTTTAATAAATACCTAGGACCTGCTACTTCGACAATGATTCAAGTGGCCACATCATCTCATTATCGGTATCCTCAAATTCATCGCCATCAACATCATAGTTTCCTTGGCTCTTTGCTATGTTTTCTTCACTTTGCATACCTCCTCTTAACTAAAGTTCAATGCTACTAGTACTAATACCAGTACATGAGTCACTGAGATCGTTGTCTCTGGCACTGCCACTTTGGTTTGAAATATTGTCCAACCCTCTTCTTTGACATTTCTTCCTCCACAATTTCAATGCCCTATCGTAAGGAAAAGTATTGACATCATACCTGGATGTATAGAGCATCAACCAATTTTGCAAATTCTTGTCTAGTTTGTTTCTTAGCTTTGACTTTAGGAACCTCAAAGCACTGAAAACTCTCTCATCCTCCACCAACCCCAATATCATGGTCAGACATGTCCCCACTATATAAGAATGAACTCAAAATTGAAGAGTCGCAGACAAATAGAGGTGAAATCAGGAATCAAAAAATAATCACTTACCTTTGCCTCAATTGCAGTCGCCAATGCACTCAATAGTTTGAAGCTTCGCTATCGATCAAATTGAGATATCAAAGATTTTGAACCTATCGAACCAAATTGTGTACAATAACCCTGATCTATGAATATATTAATACCAATCTTTTTTGGCGAATTCGGCAGGAAGTATTAGGTAAACAAATATTTGGCGAAGCTCGCATAATTAGAACATGTCTTATGTTATTTCTTAGGCGATTATGGGTAGCCCGATAAATTGCTACGATTAATAAAGTTGGCAAAAATGTGTCAGTTTGAGACACGCGTATGCCAAATGATAGGCAAATTTGGGGCCGCCTATAAATATATATGTATAAATCCATTGGCAAATATAGGTCATCAATTTGGGGCCTCTTTGAAATTGTAGGCAAAATTTTAAAATTTACCGTGTCCAAAAAATAGATTCAATTGGCGATATTGTAGAAGAAATGGAGAAAATTAAATAAATAGAGGGGCCATGGGCCCGGGAATTCAACCCAATATATATAAAGTTTGGGTGATTGGCCAAACCCAATAGACATAATATATTCACCGAATCCCTGATGGCTGATGGGCGACATTCGCCAAATGGTGAATAATCGCCACTAAAATTATCGTTGGCGAGCTAGTGATTGAGAGAAGTTGCTTTCAATTTTGGATATAGAGCTAAGAAATTAGTCCAAAAATTAAGAGATCCCCAAAGGGGAACATTACAAGGATTAAAATATATCCCTTCCTAGTTGAAAGAAATTTGATGGACACCTCTGTGGATATATCACCCACTAGGTTTGGAGAAGTTGCAGAGCTCTCCCCCAGTGCTCACACACAAAGGAGCAATGTATGAAGATATGATTAATCGACTCCTCATTCAATTTGTAGAGGACACAATGGTTGGGCAATTGAAATACACATTTGATAAGATTATCCTGAGTAAGGATCTTATCATGCATCACCCCCCATCAGAATATATTGATCCTAGGGATTAATTGGGAGTTTCAAAAACATTTCCATAGTTCATCCTAGTCCCCCTCACCAATGAGCATAAGATAAAAAGATTTCACTATGAATTCGCTACTAGCATTGGTTTTCCAGAAAAAAGCTATCTTCCCTCAGGAACATTAGGATTCTCTCCTCCTTGAGTCTCTTTTATAAATCTAGTGCTAGAGACATTAAATGCTAAAGGCCTTGATCATAGAGTTGGATATTTTTCTAGGTTGTCAAGTGATTCACATAGTTCTCAACCCTACTCCCAAAGAACGTTTTAGCTAACACACAAAGGTCATGAAAGGTAGGGAGTAGGGAGAGGGGTATGTCATCCATGATGACATTATTTTTCCATTAGTATACTCAGAGAAAAAATACAGACATAAAGCATTACCGGCAAACAACAAGCATCACCAGCGGACCACAAGCAGTACCGGTGAATTGCAAGCATACCTGACGGGACATAATTTTAAGAAAAATGCTAAGTATAAATGTAACAAGCATCACCAACGACCACAAGCATCACCGACGAACACAAGCATTACCGGTGACATAGTTTCCAAAATCAACCCAACAGGAACAAACAATCATACCTAACGACATGTTCAGAGAAAGGAACATCGACGACCAAGAACACCAACAGTCAAAAAAGCCGCAAATTGTGGATCTGATTTATACACGGCGGATAAAGAAAAGTTATTCTATTTTGTAGAATTTTTTTTTTTTTTGTGGTCATGCAAGCTTTATGTAAATACTTTAAAGCATCCTAACGGATCTAAATCATATCTAACTACAGATCAAGATCAAGTTATATATCTTGAATCTAGAGTTAACTTGCGAATGCATGAATCAAGAATTGAACCTAAGCTAGTATAAATAGATGTTCATACTCAATTGTGAGTATATGAATTCAATATAATTGATAGCCACGAAGAGCATCTAAGGAGCAAAAGGTAGAATTCATGCAAAAGATCAGAAACAAAATACATCAGTTATCAAGAACACACAGAGGCTACCGACGAGCAGATAAAGGTAATACTCAATGATGGAAGGATGATTAATAGTATTTTTGGAGCTTTAAAGGATCTGTTATCAACAATTGAAGATTGCATTTATCATCAGATCAAAGACCTATGTAGTTGCATTCTAACAAGTGCATCACATCTAAAATCCTTTTGTAGAAGGTGGACTTAACCATCCTTTGTAAATCTCTTAACAGAGTGCACACTTAACAGTGTTGTTGAAAGCTTCAAACGAAGTAGATCTTAACAGGTCTCTACTGTAATACTCCTAACAGGGTAGGTCATCAGAAGTAACCAAATTGTAAGCCTTAACCGACTCTTCTTATCTGCAGATAGTGAAGTTTGTGGGTAACAATCCCCACCGTAGTTTTTACTTCCTTAACAGGAGTTTTCTATGATATCATATCTTGTGTCATGTGTTATCTAATTTCATGAATGTTTCTATTATTGTTACATATCAAAAAGAATGTATGATATGATTTCATATGCATA
>MU224372.1:4011-18726 GCA_018584345.1 Thuja plicata
AATTCTATCATTTCTTTCAAGCTTCTTAGATTCAAATGCACTTTCATTCTTAGATTGTAATTGCATCTCATATAGAATACATGGTATTTCATCTTTGATAATGCTTTCAAATCCTCCGTCTTAGTTTAGTCTCATGGTTGTTGGCTCTCATTCTGAGGGTAAAATCAACATCCCCAATTGATTAGGAGGCAGCAAGTCATTTCAATCGAGTTTGCAAGATGAACAATTCATGTTCATTTTTGTGAATTGAACGATTGTATAATGACTAGATTGTGTTTGTGTTCAATTCAGAGGTCCACATTCAGCATATAACAACATTATCCTTTACAGCCTTTGATAAACCTGAATCCCAAGTAATTTTTTCTTTAAATAGCCAAGACCCATCCCAACACGCCAAAATAATTTCTTATCTTACTAATCAAACCTTACCCAATGGCCTATCAAGAAATGAAAAATGAGCTTTAATTAGGAAAGCATCACGTTATGTCCTCATCACTACTAACTTATATAGATGAGGTCTTGATAATACACTTATGAGGTGTTCAGAACAAGAAGAGTCTGATAGCGCATTAAAAGAGGTTCACGAAGGTGTATGTGGATCGCACTCGAATGACTTTTCATTAGATAAGAAACTGTTAAGAGTTGGCTATTATTGGCCCACAATGGAAAATGATGTTGTTCAATTTTCTAAAACATGTCACAAATGTCAAACCCATGGAAACCTTATCCATGCTCCAGCTAGAGAACTCATACCTTTTATAACACATTAGCCATTTCAGCAATGGGCCTTTGATCTTGCTGGAAAAATCTATCCTAATTCTTCAAGTGGACACAAGTACATCATTACGACCACTGAGCATTTCAATAAGTGGGTTGAGGTTGTGTCATTAATCAAAGCCATTGGAAAACAGGTTGCTATGTTCATCTTGAACTACATAATTTGTAGGTAAGGGATACCCTCTTCTATTGTAACAGACAATGGGGGTCAGTTCAAAAAACAATACATCGAGGACCTTTGTAGAAATTTTCATATCACTCAGCATTGTTCTTCAATCTATTATCCTCAAGGTAATGGACAAGCTGAGGCTTCAAACAAAAACATTCTAAAAATCTTACATAGAACTATGAGTAAGTTTGGAAAAGACTAGCATTCGCAACTAAATCTGGCACTATGGGCCTACAGAACAAGTATCCGAACACAAACTAGAGCCACACCATTTTCTCTAGTCTACAGGGCAGAAGTAGTGCTACCCATTGAAGTAGAAATTTCATCATTGCGAGTATCTCTCCAAGGTCTTGTTACAAATGAACTATACCGCATTGATAGGGTTCATGCACTAGAACTACTTGATGAGCACATGCAAAAAGCGTTTGATCATCTCAAAGTGTACTAGAAAAAAATGTCAAAAGGGTACAATAAGAAGGTAAAACGATGACAATTTCAAGTGGGGGATCTCATTCTAAAAGAAAATCCTACAAACCAGCCAAACAAAGAACAAAAAGGAAAGTTTGAACCCAACTGTCTGGGGCCTTATGTTATTACTGTAACCTTTGGAACTAGAGCATATCAATTAGCTACACTTGACAGAGATTTTCTTCCTGATCCAATTAATACTCTACAAGTGAAGTGGTTCTACACTTGACATCTGGCTGACAGAGCGCGTATAGTTAAAAAGTGCTTAGAAAATACCAAAAAAATTAGAAAATTGATCTTGAAGAAATCCAAAAACAATGGAAAAAGTCCTGAAAAAGGTGTCCTTGGTGAAAACATGGAAAATAGGCGTCTTGATACTAACAAAAAAAAATAAAAATAAAGAAAAAAGAACAAAAAATTTGAAAGAGAGAAAAGTGCCTTGGCGAAAACCCTGTTAACAGGCGTCTTGGTAGCAAAAATAAAAGCTTTGCCAAGTGGTGAAAACCTGGAAAATAGGCGTCACTTGTACTATGTGTTCTATCTATCAATTCATTGGTGAAACTAATCCTTCATGATCACACATGTGCTATTGGTTGACTCCGATTCCTTACAAATGTCATATCCTTGCCTGTGATTTGTCTATGTTTGTGTCTTAGGAATAGTCATTCTGCACTGGGGGAATCTTTGCTAGCATGTTCACTCTGTGTCTGCTAGGTTTTCCTAGGTTCTTGTCTAGGATGGTTTGCCTCTCAAAATAGTATTTCTCAATACTTTCATCAAAATGTCACTATCACAAACAAGGGTGTTTCTTCAACACCACCTACCTGTAACAGACATCACACTAGTGTTTCTCAACACTTTAATCAAACAATGTTCCTAAACACTACATTGGATTGCAATTGCTGACAAATTTAATCTCATATACTCAAACATGAGAAACATATTGCTTGATTCCAAATTCTGATTAATGATACTCTACTGTGCTTGAAAAATGAATCCACAATATTTCTTAATACTACTTAAACATATAGATTGATCTTGGTTTGATTATGACTCTTTTATATTTCCATGATATTTCAAACTAGGGGCATGTAAGAAGTTACAAATTTTATTTGATTGATCATCAATTGGTGATTGTTATGTCTTCCGAGTTACTTCATGATGTCTATTCAAAGACAAAAAGTCGCAAGGAAAGGGGCATAACATTTTCTTGGTTTTCTGCGTATGAATGTTTCAATGATCCTATAAATTTCACCTCACTTAGATGTTTATGGTAAGACTACCAACATGAGTGGATAGCCACATATATATCGATCCTAGTTATGTGTAAGCTATGGTGAGGTTGAACCAATTTCCTTGTCTATTTCTAAATCATATTCTAAGTAAGGTGCACAACACATTATGTACCCAAGGATATAAATATTGAAGGTCATTACAGGTCACATATCTTACATTACACACGAATAGAAGATGAGTCTTAAAAGAAAAAAGAGATAACTGACTAGTCATCCTGGCCTCTATGCCTTGATGCTTAGGTTTATTTCTGACATTGCATCCAATACACATAGTATTCATACTTTCATAATACCTTGTGGGTATTAGTGACAGTTGTACTATCTGATGATGTCCGTTACAAAAACACCCAATGATGATAAAAATGCTACAATGTATACAAATCAGCGACATTCCTAAGAGTCTGCATGTAGATGTATTTAGAGATTTCATGATTCATTTTTAAGAACAACACAAGGACTTGAGCATAAAAATATTTCCTGGTTCATCCAAAATCCAAGTTAACTACATAATCTATATTACTGATATTAATGTCATTGCATATCCAAGGCATACATTCTGCATTCATAAAAGAGAAAGGGAAAATACAAAAATAAAGCATTCCAGCATTCCAGCATTGTATTTCTTTTACATCCTAAGTGCATCCATACGTATATCTGCATAAAGAAAATCTCAAAAACACACATTTGCATAATCATCTAGAATCATCTAACAGATTCATATATCAATAATAAATTAACAAGCATAGATGATGTCATTAGTACATGAATCTATTCTAACTCATCAAAAGACCAAGTACATAATCACATGTGCATCAATCTAAACAACTATCAAAGTAAGAGAACCCATGAACATATCAAGATCAGGAACAAATATCTCAGATATATTAATGATGGAACATATCAATAATGTGGATCTGTCTACAAAAAAGTATCAATATGACCTGTGTGAAATAAATATACATGTATAAGAGTCTGCAGTACAATGGATGATCACAAACAGGATCAATATATACAAAATGTCTCAAAATATCACAAAGATTGTCTCAAGTATGACTGCCACCCTCTCCCTGATCTGGAGGAGGAGGAGGTGGTGCAAGATTATTCATTAGAGGCATCTAACCCTCAGAATGTTGTGCAACTTGAGAATAGGAAGGAGCTCTCTGTCCCTTTGGAACTACTGCATAATATAAACCAAAGTAGTACATAGCTCTCTGACCCTGATGTGTCACTATGCGGGCCCGTGTATCTCACTCTTCTCTGAGCATATCACTCCCTCAATATCTATTTTCTCTCAAGCACTCAAGTTGACTATCTCTATCAGCTAGTAAAGCCTCTAATGTAGTGATCCTAGGCCTGAGCTGCTCATGCTCTTGCTAACACTAAGATAAAGCATCACCATCCCTACCAAAATCTCTACCTTTATCTCTGAGTGGATCCCATCCTAGTGGTCTCATCTTCTATCGATGATGATCTCTAGTCAGTAATGGACCTAGATCTCTTCATGGAGGAACAAACCTAAAGCGAGTCCATCTGCCATTGCCACTGGCATCCTCTTCGCTACCACCCACTGCACCACCACCTCGATCATCCCCATTATCATCTCCATCATCTTGGCCATGTCCATGACCTCTGTTCGGAGGAGGGCACCTAAAATCTCTCCCTCCATCCCTCCCCCACCTCTCCAGTCTCTCTAGGCTCTGCACCTACCTCTGACAAGTCTATCATCAACCAGATCATAATCTAAAGGATCCTCTATGCGAGGAGCTATCTCATCAGGTGTTGTGAATCTAGGAAATGGATACTGTAACATATGGGCGAGGTAACCATCAATACAACCTACATCAATAAACTCTAGAAGATAGTCCCATCCAACTATGACCATCTAACTAATTGCCTGCTAAGTAGTCTCATATACTAACTGTGCTCCCCATTGTGGCTCATCTCAAATCTGGGCATAAGCGGTCAAATCCTATGATCGGCCATGTACATGGCCACACTGTATCAGAACTCATGTCACCAGGAATTGCTCTACAATATATATAGTATGACTAATCAAATACCTTCTCTAAAAGAAGTATGGCATCTGCGGCCTATATGAGGCCCAATCCTTACAATCCAAATATAGTCGCTAGATCACAAAAGTCATATCATCGAACAATCAGTGCTTGTACTCTACCTTGCCCAGATGGGGCTTCTGAATCAATCTAGAATACATATAAACACAAGGCTGCTGAGCTTCTCACTGCCTATCTAATATCAGTCATGTCACAAGGATATGCTCCTAGGCCCAGATCTATAAAACTAGAATCCATACAGTCATACTGCGGTAGTACTCATAGACTATCTCATGGAGCTCTCGATATATGTGTGCTAATATGTTGCTACCCTAGCCAAATCTACAGGATGATACAACCATATGCTCCAGTGTCTCCACCCAACCACACATAAAACCATGTTGTCCTCTATCAGGCATGAGGATGCCTCCAATCAATCCGGCTAGATATACAAGTAAACAATCATAATGATCGCACATATAATCCCACTTCAAATACCGATGAACTATGGTCTGATCTCCAAAAAATCTTTGGGCCGAAGCAATGGCTATTGAAGAACAAGCCTCAAACTATACCTGCCAACCCATCAGTGGAATATGTAATATGCACCACACATCCTTAGGTATGACTATCATCTCACCAGTCAAGAGATGAAAGGTGTTGTGCTCCAAATTCCATCTCTCAACAAGCACAGACAACAACCCCCGATTTACCCTGACATCGGGTAAATCTATGAGTGAAGCTAGTCCTACATGGGGTATGATCTCTAACTCTGCATCTGTCAACAATCGAGATAATGCAAGGACTCATCCTGGATAAGGTCCTCAAAAGGACACTACCTCAAAATCAATCTGTCAACAAAAAGAAAATACAAGTTCCAATCAGTATTCTAGCTAAGGAAACTATGCAAAAAATCTATCAGACACGTGTTTTTGGTCTTCAGAAGGAGAAAAATGGTCAAAGTCTGAAGAAAACTAACTCTTAAACCAGAAATGACTCTATTCTTATGGGGTGCAATCCTTTATACTGGATGTGATTTGGGATTTCCCGGATGCGATAGGGAATCTGGGAAACGATCCTGTTTTGACAGGATGCGACACGGGCCGAGGGGTGCGATCTTGTTTCCATAGGACGCAAACAATTTCAAAGGTTGACAAATTTTACCCTTTGTGACACAAGACTTCCTAACAAGGCGCGATCCCAAATTTATGGGATACAATGCAGGATTTGGGGTAAAAATAGGATGCGATGTAGGATTAACCGGATGTGATCCCATACATGAGGTGCAATGTAGAATTAAAAGCTACATAACTTTTGCATAAATCACCAAAAATGGAAATTGAAAACATGGAAAGGTAGGTTTTGAGGTACTCACTGGCGATCCATAATTGGCTGGGTGCTGATGTCAATGACCAAGCTCGAATCGATGCTTCTCCACGGGGACCACCATCTTCTCTATAGAGCTCTAAATTTACTAAAGACAAAAGTAAAAATGAATAGGTAAAAAGTGAATTTTGGGATGTATATTGAACATTTTGAGCTATTTAGGAGCTCTAGAACTCCTCCCAGACTATCAAAATTCAATTTTGTTCTTCTCTAATCAATCGGGTGCTTGGCTAAACAATTGTCTTACAAACCCATAGCATTGGACTACTTATTTTAGGATTGGACACCCTAAATGGTTGCTAATTAGATCATTTAGTCTCATTTAATTATCGACCAAGGATGTAAACTTGGAATGGAATCTGCAAAGTATATTCTTCAAACTCTCTTGATCCTCATGGCTAATCCTATGAAATTAAAATGCATTAAGCTTCAGGAAATCTATGCTAACTCAAGTAAATGCACTTACTCTAGGAAAACAAGTAATCACAGATATGAACTGCTCTACTCACCTATGCTACAGGAACAATCTACTAGTTCTGTTATTAGTGGCTGTAGGAACAACAAAGTTCTACTTTACTTCTTAATAAGCATGGAAATGATTTCTACTCTAACAAAGTAATTCACTCACCAAGTGGGCCCCCTTGGATGAGTGAATGAAAACACAATCAAGATAAAAGAATTGAACTCAAACTGTGCATTCTATTCATTCATGGAAAATACACTTGGATAGATAAAACACTATTATAACTATATCGGATTCTATTAAGAAATATCAACTAACTCGACTAAATCCAAAGAGTTACAATAGTCATCTTATTTAAAGGAAAACTACAATTACTCCCTAAATCTAAGATCACTCCATTAATGAGGATCATTACAGATACATAATGTCTCATAACAAAAATATCTGTCATCAAGAATAAGTCCTCCCAGAATATAGTATGTGGTGGGCTCTAGATCCACGCGTTGTATTTAATAGAAAACTGCATTGACTTGTTCCTTATGCGAAGATCTTGCATGCTCGAGCATTTTCTTGACTTCTTCAACACGAAGGCATCTTGTAGCAACAACCTCTTTTGACTTCTTCAACACCACTATGCTGATCTTTAAATACGCCATGATTGATCCCTGCAAAATGATTAATGCACACACAACCTTCGATACATACATATTCTCATCATTAATATTAGAAAAGAAGTGTTAAGTTCTAATTAATACTCTTGCAAGGCACATGGCTACATGAGGGAAACTACCCACAAACATAGCATAGAAAATAGGATCATTCATTAGAATATAACTATTACATTTTGTCATTTCTATCCATCAGTTTCAAGAAAATATACCCTGTTATTTTATCATCCACTTTCCTACTTATGTCTTTACACATATAAAATTTACATATAAAACCACAAGTCTAAGTATATGTTTTGCAAGTAAACTGCTGAAAAGAAAATAAAAAGCACTTAGAAAGATGGCCATTTAAGAGGCTCATCATCAGGAATGAAATCAAACGCACAAATGATGTTTTCCACAACATGCTACATATTTTATGACAGCTTTCAAAAAATGTAGAATTTTTATACATATTCCAAAAATGATTGGCAGGCTTTACACAACTAGTTTACTCATTTCTCTATCATCAAAACGCACATTATTCATCAAAATCTTGGTTGCACATCATTTTATCAGACTCAGACATCGCATTTTAATGTAGTTAACTTGGTAAAATTGTGTTTTCTCTTAACACACCTTCGCTTCTTCATTTCTTCTCATTGATTCTTTCTCAATCTAATCGATCGGTTCAAGTGATATATCATTCTACAAAGGGATTTTATTCTTTTTCCTTGGATTTCATTCCCAATGGGGCATGATCACACTTAAAATCATTCAAATTCTTGCTCAAAAAGCATTAAAACAACTTCATCATCAAAAGACTAGGGGCATGGCAATTTCCTTCGATCAAGTTGGGACTGTTGGATATAAGGCTTTGGTTCTCACAAGCTGGGTATCTATGTCTACATATTATAAATATCATTATTAAGATCCTGGCAGCTTTATGCTGACTTTCATTCGATCAAGTTCGGTGTCAGTATTATCAATTCTCGTTCGATCAAGTTTAGAATTGATACCTTAGAGCTCCTAGCAGCTTTGTACTGATCTTCATTCGATCAAGTTCAACGTTAGTATTATCAATTATTGTTGGTTCAAGTTCAGAATTGGTATCTTCCAAGATCTTTATTGACCTTTTTTCGATCAAGTTCAAAGTCAATACTATTAGTCTTAGTTTAATCAAGTATGAGACTGATCTCATCAGACATTTTATTCAATCAAGTGCAGAATTCTCAAAATTTCTGAAGTCAACATCAATCATTCTTTGAATCAATGCATTGCTTGCACATCAATTCAAATAAGAGAAAATGTAACCACCCTAATTTGGTCTTCTCTGACCAGAGACCCTATTTTCCCTAAGTTTGATCATACCCCTAATTATGTCAAGACAATTCTTCAATTAATTGGCATAATTCATTTAAATTAAATTTAATCTCCTAAGTGATCTTATCACTAATTTACATTAATTGCCTTAGTCAATTAAATCAAATTAAATCAAAACAAACAAATACATGGTAAGGTAATTAATTAAAAGGAATTAAATAAAATCCTAATTACAACTCCTCACTTGCAAAAGGGAAAGTCAATTATCTAGTCAATGAGAGTTAAATCACTTGGATCACCTCACATGGATCACCACAAATTCAATCTCCACCTCTCTTCACAATTCAATCCTAACCTCTCATTCCTCAAATTGTTCTATAAATGGAATGAATTTTGAGCTCAATGGGCCCTTAATTCTAGAATTCATTTTGCAAACTTATGGTGTCCTAATTTCTTAATGCATTTTAGCTCAAACATTTAGCATTGTTATAATCTTTCAATTGGAGCTCTAAAATGAACTTTGATTGAGAATTTAGCTTGCATTTAAGTTAAATATTCCATTCTAAGCATGATGTTGTCACTGATTTATGCATAATCTGAGGGAAATTATAGCATATTTCATACTCTTCTTAGATAGGGAGCAATATGTCAGTTTTGGTGATTGATATGTGTTCTAACTCTTATATTTCATGTTATTTCTCTAATGAAATGACATATTGAAGTGTTGTGTTGCAGCTAGCAGATCCATAAAATACACACACAGTGCTCTGCAATAGCTATTGCATCTACACAAAATTATTTTGCATATCAGACCGTAGTCCACAAATATCTGATATGGGACTACATGTGCGATCATTACGATTGATTACCTGTGTATCTTGCGGGGTTGATTGGAAGTATTCTTATGTCTGACCGAGGATAGCATGGATTCATGTGTGGTTGGGTTGAGACCTTAGAGGAGATGGTCATCTCATCACATATATTTAGTTGAGGTAGTTGTATATTAGCCCACATGTATCAAGAGTTACATGAGATAGTGAACTAGTATTCCCACAGTATGACAATAGGGATCTTGATTTTGTAGATCTGGGCCTGAGAGCACATCCCAGTGACATGGCCAATTGTAGACAAACATAGAGCACTGGAGCATCCCTATGTCTATATGTATGCATGTTTCATTCAGAAGCCCCATCTGGGCAAGGTGGAGTACTGGCGCTGTGCTCTATATGATATCATCATTGTTATATGGAGGCCATACTTGGATTGTAAAGAGTGGACCTTAGATAGGCATCAGATGCCTTACTTTTTCTAGAGAAGATACTTGATTGGCTGGACTCATTACATTGTTGAGCGGTTTCTTGTTACTTGTGTGCTACAACAGTATGGTCGTGTATAGGGTAGATCACAAGATTTGACAATATACACATGTATTCGCGATGAGGAGCCTCTTTGGGGGGCTCGATTAGTATATCAGATTGTACAACTGGAGATCAGTCAAATGGTCATAGTTGGGTGGGATTATCTTATTGATTTTGTAGATGCAGGGTGTACTGATGGTTATCTTGCACATATGTTACAATATCCCTTTCCTCGATTCACAACTCCTAATGAGGTAATTCCTTGCATAGAGGATGCTTTAGATTATGATCTGATAGATGATAGACCCATTAGAGGTAGAGGTAGAGCCCAGAGAGACATGGGAGGTGTGGTTGGTAGAGATGCTAGGCACACTCCTTTGGACAGAGGTCATGGATGTGGCCAAGATGATCATGGAGACAATAGGGGTGGTAGCAGAATGGGTGGTGGAGTGGGTAGTAGGAGAGAGGGTGCCAGTGGAAGATGGACTCAATTTAGGTTTGTACCCCCATGAATATATCCCAATCCATTATTGACTAGAGAGCAGCAACAATAGGAGAAGAGGCCATCAAGACAAGTTTTGAGTGGAGGAGGTGGACCTCCTAGACATGATCCTTGTAGGGATACATGCAAGAATTCTAGCAGGGACAAAGATGCTCTATCACAGTGTTAGAGGGAGCTTGAGCAGCTCAGAGCTCAGATCACTACACTGGATACATTGTTGGCAGATAGGGATAGATAATTAGATATGATGAGATCTGAGAGAGATGTTCAGGTCCACACAGATACTCATCAAGGCTAGAGAGATGCTTATTACTTTGCATTATATTGTGTGGCTATTCCAGAGGCACATAAAGCTCCTTTATATTCTCGAGTGGCACAGTAGTCACAGGGAGCTATGCCTACACCAACTCATCATACTCAAGCTGATGCACCACCACCTCCTCCTCCAGATCAGGGAGAGGGTGGCAGTCAGACCTGATATTGTTCTTTTGATATTTGAGACATTTTGTATATTGATCCTTCTAAGATCATCTAGTGTACTGCAGACATATATACATGTATATCTATTTTATCGTGATTATAATGATACTCTTTTGAAAACAGTTCCACATTTTTGATATGTTCCATCAAGGATATATATGTCTGAGATAACTAATTTTAATCATGATATGTTCATGGTTTCTCTTTCTTTGGTATATATGTTAAATTGATGCACATGTGATTATGTACTTGGTCTCTTGATGAGTTTGAATATATTCATGTGATGACATCATTTATGCTCTTTGATTTATTACTGATATATAAATGTGTTTTGAATGATTCTAGATGAATATGCAAATGTATGTTTTTGAGATTTTCTTTATGCAAATATATGTATGGATGCACTTAGGATGTAAAAGAAATGCAATGCTTGAATGCTTTGATTTTGTATTTTCTCATTCTCATTTATGAATGCAAAATGTATACCATGGATATGCAACGACATTGAATATCAGTAATATGGATTAAGTAGTTAACTTGGATTTTGGATGAACCAGGAAATCATTTTGAGCTCAAGTCCTTATGTTGTTCTAAAAAATGAATTATGCAATCTTTAAATACATCTATATGCAGACTCTTAGGACTTTCACTGATTTGTATACTTTGTAGCATTGTTATCATCATTGGACATTTTTGTAATGGACATCATCTGATAGTACAACTGTCACTAATACCCATAAGGTATCATGAAAGTATGAATACTATGTGTATTGGAGGCAATGTCAAAAACAAACCTAAGCATCAAGGCATAGAGGCCAGGATGAATAGTCAGTTATCTCCTTTTTCTTATCAAGAATCATCTTTTGTTTGTTTGTAATGTAAGATATGTGACTCACAATGACCTTCAATATTCATAACCTTGGGTACATAATGTGTCGTACACCTTACTTAGAATCTGATTTAGAAACAGACAAGGAAATTGGTTCAACCTCACCATAGTTTACACATTACAAGGATCGAGATATATGTGACTATCCACTCATGTTGGAAACCCTTACCATAAACATCCAAGTTAGGTGAAATTTATAGGATCATTGAAACAATCACCATACACAGAAAACCAAGCAAATATTATGCCCCCTGTCCTTGTGACTCTTTGTCTTTGAATAAACATCATGGAGTAACTCGGAAGACATAACAATCACCAATTGATAATCAATCAAAGAAAATTCATAACTGCTTACATGCCCCTAGTTTGAAACATCATCAGAACATAAAAGAATCATAATCAAACCATGATCAGTCTATATGTGATTTTAAGTAGTATTGAGAAATACTGTTGATTCATTTTTCAAGCACAATAGAGTATCATCAATCAGAACTTGGAATCAAGCAATATTGTTTCATGTATGAGTATATGAGATCAAATTTGTCAGCAATTTCAATCCAATGTAGTGTTTAGGAATACTGTTTTGATTATAGTGTTGAGAAACACTAGAGATTAAAGTGTTGAGAAACACTAGTATGACATCTATTACAGGTAGGTGGTGTTTAAGAAACACCTTTGTTTGTGATAGTGACGTTTTGATGCAAGTATTGAGAAATACTTTTTTGAGAGGAAAACCATCCTAGACAAGGAACCTAGGACAACCTAGCAGATGCAGATCGAATATGCTAGCAAAGATGCCCCCAGTTTAGAATGATTGTTCCTAAGATGCAAATGCAGACAAATCCCAGGCAAGGATAAGACATTTGTAAGGAATCAGAGTCAACCAATAGCACAAGTGAAATCGTGAAGGATTAGTGTCAAAAGTGCATTGATAGATGGAGCATAGAGTACAAGTGATGCCTGTTTTCCAAGTTTTCACCGCTTGGCAAAGATTTTTATTTTTGCTACCAAGACACTTGTTTGCTAGGTTTTCGCCAAGGCACTTTTATCTTTTTCAATTTTTTTGTTCTTTTTTATTTTTATTTTTATTTTATTTTTTGTTAGTATCAAGGCGCCTATTTACCAAGTTTTCACCAAGGATACCTTTTTCACTACTTTTTCCACTATTTTTGGATTTCTTCAGGATCGATTTTCTAATTTTTTTTTATATTTTCTGAGAACTAGTTTCACTGTACGAGCTCTGTCAGCCAAATGTGAAGCATAGAACTGCTTCAAGTGTAGAGTATTGATGAGATCAGGAAGAACATCTCCCTCAGGTGTAGCTAATTGATAAGCTATAGTCCCAAAAGTTGTAGTAATAACGTAAGGCCCCATCTAGTTGAAATTGTCGAGGTTTTATGTTCTTATTGTAACCTTTTGACATTCTTTTCTGGTACACTTTGAGATGATCGAACAATTGTTGCCTGCTCTCATCAAGTAGTTCTAGAGCCTGAACCCTATCAATGCGGTATTGTTCATCTATAATAAGACCTTGGAGAGATACTCACAAAGATGGAATTTTTACTTCAATAGGTAGGACTACTTCTGCACCATAGACTAGATCAAATGGCCTGGGTCCTATTGGTGTTCAGATACTTGTTCTGTAGGCCCATAGTGCTAGATTTAGTTGCAAATGCAAGTCTCTACTAGACGTACTCACAATTCTATGTAATGTTTTTAGAATGTTTTTGTTTGAAGCCTCATCTTGTCCATTACCTTGAGGATAATAGATTGAAGAACAATGCTGAGTGATATGAAACTGTGTACAAAGGTCCTCGATATCTTGGTTTTTGAACTGACCCCCATTGTCTGTTACAATAGACGAGGGTTTCCCATACCTACAAATGATGTAGTTCAAGAAGAACATAACAACCTATTTTCCAGTGTCTTTGATCAGCGGCATGGCCTTGACTCACTTAGTGAAATAACCAGTGGTTGTAATGATGTACTTGTGTCCACTTGAAGAATTAGGATAGATTTGTCCAACAAGATCAAAGGCCCATTGCTGAAATGACCAATGTGTTATAAAAGGTATGAGCTATCTGGCTGGAGAAGGAATAAGGTTTCCATGTGTTTGACATTTTTGACATGTTTTAGAAAATTGCACGACATAATTTTCCATTGTGGGCCAATAGTAGCCAACTCTTAATAGTTTCTTAGCTAATGAAAATCCATTCGAGTGCGATCCACATACACCTTCATGAACCTCTTTTAATGCGTGGTCAGACTCTTCTTGTTCTAAAAACCTAAGAAGTGTACCATCAATACCTCATCTATACAATTTAGTAGTGATGATGACATAACACGATGTTGTCTGAATCAAAGCTCATTTTTCATTCCTTGATATGCCATTGGGTAAGGTTTGATCAGTAATATAAGTAATTATTTTGGCATGTCAGGATTGATCTTGGGTATTTAAAGCACAAATCACTTGGGATTCAGGTGTATCAAAGGACGGAAAGGATAATTCTTCCACCAAGAAGTCATAGCAGAATTGGTGTTCTTCCAGTTGTAACATGGATGCTAGCGTAGCCATAACATCTGCAACTTTGTTTTCCATTCTTGGTATTTGTTGGAATGTGATGAAGACAAAGTAATTTTTCAAATCTTCAACCACTTGTTTGTAAGGCATCAGTTTCTCAGCTTTTGTCTGTGTAGACACCCTAAAATGGACAGGCTTGCAACTTTACATTAAAACCCTAATTTTCATCTATTAATTAATGGTTTCCTAATCATTAATTAACCACCTATTTTCTTCTAAAATCATTTCTCAAATCATCTAAATCCAATTCTCAACATTAATTAAATAATTAATTTTATTTAATTAATTAACATTTAAAATGATTATTTACCAATATTTAATCA
>MU224372.1:18826-44108 GCA_018584345.1 Thuja plicata
AACCACTCATTTCATCAGCATTTCCTATATAATGGACCCTTCATAACCATTTGAAGGATCCAGGATTTCAAGTATACAAGCGCCATTACTCTGTCAGCATTCAGGCCATCCTGCGATCACACACACTCTTTGCAATTATCAACATCTCGACGCTTCTCAAGTCATAGACGCTGCCCAGCCAATACTGAGCATCAAGAACAGCGTTATTGAAGGAGTAGAGAGAAACAATAGAAGCTTCGAGCTTCGGAGGGTTTGCATTCATTTGTCTTCCTTTTCGTTGTTTGTACATTTTATTGCTCGCGTTTCGATCATTTTATTTAGTAGTTATTGCTTAATAGATTTGCATGCACTTGTGAACCTTGGCTACTAACCCCTGCCCTTGGAAAGCTGTCGGAAACCGGGGAGAGAGAGGCGTACAGTCTGATAATCTCTATTTACTTAGTTGATAATGAGCTGAGAGTCACCATAAACATGTAACTCTACGATTTTTCATTCCATAGCAAGCTTGAGTCCATTTACCAATGCTTCATATTCTGAGATGTTATTCATGCATAGAAACATCAGTTTATATGCCTTGGGTATCTTGTAACCTTGAGGAGTGATAAATAGTACCCCTGCTCTAGATCCTTGTTGTGTGAAAGAACCATCAAAATACATCTTCCATGGATATTCAGTTAAGTGCATAATTGTTTCATCAGGAAATTCAACTATCAAAGGTGCATCATCTTGCAGTGGTGAATCAGCTAGTTGATCTGCTAGGACTTGTCTTTTGATAGCCCTTCTTTCCACATACTCAATATCAAATTCACTTAGAATTAAGACCCATTTTGCTAGTCTTCCTGTCAATGCTATTTTAATCAAGATATATATGAGAGGATCTATTTTTGCAATAATTTTTACTGTATGCGAGAGCATCTAGTGTCTCAACTTTTGGGATGCAAAAACAACTACTAAGAAAGATTTTTCAATGATATTGTAGTTGAGTTCATAATACACCAAGGTCTAGCTGATTTAATAAATAGCTCTTTCCTTTTTGTTTTCATCCTCCTGTACTAGCAATACTCCAAGCGATGTAGCCGTAGCTGAGATATAGAGTAGTAATGGTTTTCCATGAATAGACACCATGAGAATAGGAGGAGTAGCCAAGTAATCTTTTAATTCTTTGAATTTTTTCATAATGCTCATCCCATTTGAAAGTAACACCTTTATGTAGTAGTTTTGTGAAAGGTTGTGCTTTATCTACTAGTTGAGACATAAATCTCCTGATAGACTGAAGTCTTCCCCGAAGGGTCCTCATTTGACTGATATTGCGAGGAGGAGACAATTGCAGTATAACTTTAACTTTTTTGGGGTCCACCTCAATTCCTTTAGATGATACAATAAACCCTAAGAGTTTCACTGACTGGACTCCAAATGCACATTTCTTTGGATTAAGCCTTAGTTGAAATTGCTCCATGCGATCTAGTATCTTTCTCAAGTCTTCAATGTGAGTTGTTCTTATTTTTGACTTGGCTAATGTATCATCCACATAGTCCTTTATGTTTTTGTGTATCATATCATGGAAGATTGTTTTCATAGCTCTTTGGTATATAGCGCCAACATTATTTAGTCCAAATGACATGACGTTCCAACAAAATGTTCCCCATGCGCATGTAAATGATATTTTTTCTTGGTCTTCAAGAGCAATCTTAATTTGGTTATGGCCTGAGAATCCATCCATAAGAGAATACATCTGATATCTTGGTGTGAGATCTATAATCATATCAATATTGGGCAATGGGAAATCATATTTAGGACAATCTTTGTTTAGGTCTCTAAAGTCTGTGTAGATCCTGATAGATTTATCTATTTTAGAAACTGGTACCACATTAGAAATCCATCCTGCATAAGCGATGACGCTTATGGATCCAACTTTTAATAGTTTTTCTAGCTCTGCTTTCACTAATAATGCCACATGTGGGTGCATCTTCCTTAATTTTTGTTTCACGTGTTTGATTCTAGGAGCTATAGATAATTGATATATTATTAACTTAGCGTCAAGTCTAGGTATATCAGTCTAATACCATGCAAAGTTGATCTTCTTCTCTTTGAGGAATTCAATGAAATGTATCTTTTCTTCTTCTGATAAGGATTGTTCCAGGTGAACAAATTAAGGAGCTTCTGTTATTCCCAAGTTAACTAGTTGTGTTGGTTCTATCAGAACTAAAGATCTTTCTTGAAAGCGTTCAGGGTGGATATCAAGAATCTCATCTTTTGGCACCTCTGAGAGGTTTTCACCATCAGATTGGTCTTTTATTTTTACTATTTTAGAATTTGATATTGCCACAACATGGTTTTCACCATCAGTTCTTTTCTTATTTTTATTTTTCAATTTGTGACTAAGAAACTTGATATCCTCCTCTGACATGTTCATGCTCCTTGTATTGGTGGAAGAAGGATAAGGTTCACAAGCATTTAGGTAACATGCCAAAGTATAGTCATTGGGAAAGTTCATGATAGGAGTAGGTTCTAAATTGGTCCAATCAATCAGGTTGGGGTTTACCAAGGATAATGATTCAGAGTTTGGTAAGGAAAGCATCACATCAGCGTCAAAGCTATTAACTGACAAGACATGTTCCATTAAGTAAGCTTCTACAACATTTAGATCATTAAGAGTTGAATGGTCATTAGTAGGGTCGTTGTTAGTAATATACAGACCTAACTCTAGAGACTCATCAGTTGAGATTTCTTCTTATTCTCTCATAAAATTGAAACTCATAGCTTGTATCCTTTGAATGTCCTCTAGACCTAGTAAAGCACCAATATCTCCATAAAAAATCCTAGGTAGTGGTATCTCATTTGATTCTGGGACAAGAACAACATTAGGGGAAGTGTTATAACTTTTTCCTTTCTCCAATAGAGATGCAAATTTGTGAATCACATCTACCTCAATTTCCATGGTAGCATTAGACAGGTGATCCCATTCATAATCACGTGAGTCTGTTATTTTGTCATCATACCTATTTAAAAACTCAGCAATGGTTACCTGATGTACCCTATTAGCCACTTGTAGATAAAAGTGTGGTAAGTCTAGGACATGTGAAATTGTCACCAATTGCCCCTAGTTAGGATGTACATCTTGTTGTTGGAGTATTTCTTCATGAGTTTCTTCTATCTATTGGACTTCTGGAGAGTCTTTTGTTGTTTCCTCTACTTCTTGGACATTAGTTTGTGACAACAAAGGAACATGATGCTCTTGTTGTGCTACAAAGGTAGGTACATATCTTTCTCCTTGATATTCGGGATACTCAATACCAATTTGTAATAATATTTCATATGTCCATGGTTACAATGTTGTTTATTCTCCTTCATCATCACTTCCTTCATCAAAGATTGGACCATCTCTTAAGTAGGGTTTTTTGAATTGTTATTGAAACCTAACCCCATTTTGTCTTGGTGTTTCTGAATTCAATGTGTATAGGTTCAAAAAGTCCTTTTCCATTATCTCCTAAAGGTCATTTCCCTTTGTATCCCATTTTTTGAGAAGGTCATACCCTTTACCATACTTTTCTGAGGATATTTCCACATGTTTTACCTTGTTTTCTCTTTGTTATCCTTTATAGAGCCAATCCAAGACTTCTTTATCTTATTTTTCATCCTCTTGAGAAGTAGAGGCTCTAACCATAACAATTGGTTTGTGAATTTCTTTTTTTTAGATGCAGTAGGTGTGAAAGATGAGGAAGGTTTCCCATAAGATCTTGGAGACACGGGAATGTTAGTCAATGACGACATCATGTCTAGTTTGTATTCCCCCATACTATTTTCTTCAAGTTTTAGTGTCTTTCAAAAATTTCTCATCACCATGTCTTTAGAGGTTTTAGGTATGTATTCTTTTGGGAATTCCTTATTGTGAGGAACCATACTGTCTACTTTAACATTGTTGCAAGTGTAGCTTGAATCTGTATGAATTGTCACTTCCACCCCATTATGTGGGAATTTAATGCATTGGTGGTAAGTAGATGGCACTTCTTGCATCTCATGTATCCAAGGTCTCCCTAGTAATATGTTATAGGCCAATGGTAGATCAAGAACTTGAAAAATAACATTGCATTAAATTGGTCCTATTTTGATTGGTAGAATAATGAGCCCTTTGGATGATCTTTCTTCTTCATCATAAGCCTTGATGGTTATCTTACTTCTTGAATCAATGGTTTGTTCTGAAAGACCCAATTTCTTGATTAGATTGAGAGTGCATATGTTCAACCTTACGCCTCCATCTATCAATACACGTTTGACACGAGATTTGTTTATCAAGACTTCAATGTGAAGGGGTTGGTTATGTAGACGAGTCAAGGACTTGTCATCTTCTTCTGAAAAGGAGAGGTAATGTGGATCTGAAATTTGATTGACCATTGCTTGGAACTTGTCTACATCAATGCCTTTTTGAAAATTTGTGGAATGTAGGGCTTGTTCAAGAATTTCCCTATGCACTAAAGAGATATTTAGTAACTCAACTATAGATATTTGAGCTGAGGTCCTTTGCAATTGGTCTACCAAATTATAGTTTGCAGATTGTATAGTAACTATCTGTCTTGTTGTTGTTGGTTTAGGAATTGTGACAACAAGTACTTTAGATGATGTGGCTTTCTTAGATGAGGAGTTAGCTCCTTTTATCATGACTTGTGCTTGGCTTCGCATTACCACATTTGAATGTGTTGATGTGTCTTTGGCACCTTTAATAATGATCACATTGATTGATTCGCTTTTAATGTCCAACATGTTGATCACATTGTAGTTATGAGAGTAAGTGTAATTCACTTTGTTTCCTTTTCCATTAGAATCTTCCCCTTTTTTGTAGTTAGGGAATGGTTTGTTAAATGTCATGTGATATTCGTTAGTGGTATGTCCTTCCACTTTGATTTTTCCTCTCTCAATAAGGTCTTGTATAATGTGTTTGAGCTTAACACAGTCATTAGTATTATGTCCTTTTTTCTTATGAAAGACACAATAGGCATTGTCATTCCAGCATCTTCATTTAACTTCCGGTTTCCATGGTTTTGAATCTGGTATTGTGAGGACTTTTTTATCCAAGAGTGTCTTCAAAACTATCTCAAGAGGTTCTCCCAATGGAGTAAATGTTCGTTGAGGTCTAGAAGTACATGGTTTACTCTTTTTGTTCTCATTGTTTTCTCTTGGTATTTTGGTTGTTACCTTAGCTTCTTTGCTTTCTTGTAAGCTATTTGTTAGATTGAATACCGCTGGTTTAGGATTTGCATTGGATGCTTCTACCACTCCATCACTAAAAAAATTCTTGTTCTTGTTCCATGATTTAGGTTTGTTGTTGTAGTTGTTAGATTTGTTATCACTTTGGAGTGTGATTTCTCCCTTCTTGACCATAACGTATTTGGCACAAATAGTGTTCTTGATCATTCTATCAAAATTAGGTGAATCTTGCATTTATAAAGCATAGTTCATTTCGGGTACCAAGTTGTTAATAAATATTTCCATCTTTTCACATTCAGGTATTTCTCTTGAGTACCTTGGAAATATTATCCTCCACCTTTGTAAAAAGTGTGTAAAGGATTCACTCCTTTGTTTTGTGTTACAAAGATCCATCATGGTTATGTTATGTTGTATGTTTTAGGAGTAATATTGAACAAATCTTTGTATTAACTCCTCAAAAGATTGCACACTAGGTGTGAGTTTGGAGAACCACTCCATAACATTTCTGCCTAGACTTCCTGCAAATATCCTAATTGGATAAGTAGGTTCATGCATGTACTCTATGCTTAGAGTACAAAATTATCTAACATGGTCATGTGGATTAGTTTCTACCATGAACTTGTCATATTTGGGTCTTGCCATGTTAGGAGGGAATGGAACCATGTTGATACTCTTGTCAAAAGGAAATGGACATATGTGTTCCAAAGAGTATTTTTTGTAGGTTTGATCTTTTCTTGTTTGAGTGTCGCAAGTTCGAATTGCATTAAGGTCAATTGCTTGGTGAGAATAGAAATAGGTTTTGGTACCTCCTTTCCTTTAGTCTCTCAACATCCTAGTCTTTGGGAAGTCTAACCCCAAGAGAAGCTAAGTGTAGGAAATATTTCTCTTTGTCTTCACCAATAATCTTTTCCAAGGTCCTTTGGAATTTTCTACTTTGTTTGATTTTGTTATACTCTTCTTCGGATATGTCTTTGTCACTATTTGAGTCAAACAAAGGATGACCCATATTTTGTTCTTCATGACTACTTTCTCGTTTGTTATGGTCTTGTTCATTGTTATATTCATGAAAAGTTGCACTTCATCCTTGATGAGGATCTTCCATTATGGACGATTCTTGATCAAATAGGGGATTGCAAGATGTCTCCCCTTTTTGAAACCGGAGTAATCTAAGAGGTATCTCTGATTCATTAGCAAGGTATTGATTATGTCTTGTGTTAACCATGAAAGCTAGGTCTCAACTTCGTCAAAGGTTTTCCAATAGTGTCAATAGGATTTTAAATTGTCCACGTAAGTGTGTCCAAGTAGTGAAAGAGTGTGTGTGTTTCTTTTGAGTGAATGACTCAAGCATCAGAGGGTTAGAATGCCCTGATAGTGAGCTAGGAATCAAGAGGTTTTGATAAGTGAAAAGAACACATGTTTTGGGACCAATTGTGAGAATCTAAAAGTACATGCAAGGTAGACTTCTAAGAAAGTTGTGAAATAGTGACAGGAGGACTAGCAAGAGCAACACGAACAGACTAAAGAGCTAAAAGGGTATCCAAAAATACTAAGTTTCTCCGAGTGGCACATGTGCAAGTACCCATTTTCCCAGATGTGACTCCCTAAATGTGAGATGTGATTTTCCAAATGCGAGCTGATGCAAACTAGATGCGAGCTTTGATATTCATTATGCAAGTAAATTTCCTACATGCAAGCCATGAATGACCAAAAGTGAGCAAGTTCCATAGATGAGAGCTAATGCAACCAGATCCGACCTAGGAATGACCATATGCGAGCCTCTGATGGTTTTTCAAGTTTTTTTTAGTTTTGTCTCAAAGTACGTGAAATTTGTTCTGATAGCAGAGTTTGTCTGAGACTTTCCAGAGAGTTTTAAACAACATGTATGTCAGGGATTGAAATTTATTGCTTTTTTTTAGGAGATTATCTTTTTAGTGAGATTTTAGGAAACATCAAGCAATATTTCTTTGTTAAGGTGATTTAAACACATCCCTATTTCCTAGATTCTAGGCATAGAGTGAAAATCTTTGCTCGTAGAATCAGGTACACACTCACATGCTAATCAGAATACAACCATCACCAAGCATGCAATGGATCCAGTCATGATGTCATATTAGCTGAATCCAAACGCAAGTGAGGGTATGAAATTTCGAGTATCTTAGGGAAATTACTATTTTCTTTGCACAAAGATTATCACCTTTCTGGAGATAAACCAGGTAGTTTTGACTACAAATGTTGTTTAATTGTGGGCATTTATTCACAATCTTCCCCCATAGAATTGCACAAGGAAAAATTGAGGCGTATAGCCCTATGACTACTCAAATGTGTGTTGTCTCACAAGCAAGATTCAAGTGGATCCACTTTACACAACTCAAGCATGTTCAAGGAATGATGTCAAAATTCTAGGAACAAAACCGACTACGTCTTCCAAGGCTTTGGCCTACAAGAAAGCATATTTATTATAGTGAGTTGGAAGGGTTGGCGTAAAACCTGTCCTCACTTGGGTCTTCCCGGGAGATTTTTTCCTCAACCAACAGGCCCTTTACTATTTTGAAAGCAAATGACAAAGGATTGGTGACTTAGGAGTCTAGATTTTTGATTCTTCAAAAGAAGAAGAGCATACTCTCCTATTCCATGCTGTTTTCTCCCACAAGCACACAAAACATGTTCATTTCCTCAAAGTTTATAACTCAAAACTCAATCCCCCATGACGAGTCTTTGATTCTTCCAACTTGGGAAAAAGAGAAAATCATCTAGTTGGACTAAATAATGTGTTTAAATTTGACTTTTAAATTCTTATTGCAAGAAAGAACAAAGCATATGGAAGCAAATTTTGTCTTGTTCAATTTCCCCAATTTAAGATGATTTTCTTTTTCAATTACTCTCCCAAAATTAGAAAATTTCTTTGTTCATTTTCGACAAATTTAGTGATTTGCTTGTTCAATTACTATCCAAAAATTCAGAAAATTTTCTGGTTCAATTTCCCCAATCTTAATGAATAGCTTGTTCAATTACTCTTCAAGTTTAGAAAATTTGTTTGCTTGTTCATTTCCTCAAATTCTCATCAAGTTTTAAATTGACTTTTGAGTTTCTGATTTTCCATGAAGGAAAAGAGCATAATCCTCTAGTCAATTTAACAAATGATGGAAAATATTCTTAAGTTTGAAAGCTTAGAAAAATAAAAGTCAAGTTGAGCGATTTGGAAAATCGCAACCCACAAATTAGTAGTTGCTTTCCAACTTTTTCACAAAAAGTCTTTGACAGCAACTTGTAAGCAAATGTTAGGCTATTCAAAACACAGAGACAAACATGGTTAGAAGATTAGTGGTTAGAATTTTAAATTTTCAATTCAACCAACCAAATGCTACTACCTTTACAACATGCAATCCTATAATTCTTGGATATGATTATCTTTCCTGAATGTGAGCCTTTACACTACAGGCGATGCAATAATTACCTGATGTAAGCTTTCCCTAGATGCGATTCAGGATATACTAGATGCGATGACAAATATCCGGGATGTGATGATCTTTCTTGAATGTGATGATCTTTCCTAAATGCAAGCTTTGGCAACTAAATGCGACTCTGGACCTGAAAATAGAGAACACAAATTAGCTTAAAAGAACTTAGAAAAGAGGAGAAATCCAAGGATTTTCCCCATAGTGGGCGCTGGAAGTGTGTGTGTATTTTGTGGACCTACAAGCTGCAACACAACATTTCAATATGTCATTACATTAGTGAGATAAACATGAAATAACCAAGGTAAATCACATAAACATCACTAAAATTGACATATTGCTCCCTATCTAAGAAGAGTATAATAAATGCTATAATTCACCCTCAAATTATGCATAAATCAGTGACACATTCATACTTAGAATGGAAGATTTAAGAGAATGTAAGCTAAATGCTCAAATAAAGTTCACTTTAGAGCTCCCAAAGATAAATTATGTAATTACTAAGAATATTGAGTTAAAATGCATTAAGAAATTAGGACAACATAAGTTTGCAAATGAAATTCTAAGAATTAGGGCCCCATTGAGCTCAAAATTCATTCATTTTATAGAAGAATTTGAGGAATGAGAGGTCAATATTGATTTGTAAAGAGAGGTGGAGATTGAATCCATGGCGATCCATGTGAGGTGATCCAAGCGATTTAACTCTCATTGGCTAATGGATTGACTTTCCATTTTGCAAGTGAGGAGTTGTAATTAGGAGGTTTTATTTAATTCCTTTTAATTAATTACCTTAGCCATGTATTTAATTATTTTAATTGATTTGATTTGATTTAATTGGCTAAGGAAATTAATGTAAATTAGTGATAAGATCACTTTGATTTTAGGAATTTAAATTTGATTTAAATGAATTATGCCAATTAATTGAAGAATTATCTTGACATAATTAGGGGTATGATCACGCTTAGGGAAACTAGGGTCTCTGGTAAGAGAAGATCAAAGTAGGGTGGTTACAACAGTACTCCTTGTTTTCCTAGTGATGCTTCTTTTGTGGGGGATCCTAATGATTGTATTGCTTGGACTGTTATCCGTCGGTGTAGATTGGACTCTCGCCTCTCCTCTCTTGTGAGGTGAGCATGACCCATTCCTTTTGGGCAAAAGCCTTAGTGCTTCGTTGTTTTGTTCTTTTCTTGTCAGCACCTCTCATGCTGATTTGTGTTGTTGATGGCTTGTTATCCTATTAATGGGCCTTGTTATTTTGGGTCAGCCCCCTTGTTTTGGTTGTTTCTTTCCTTTTTCTCCTATTGTACCTCGGTCTAGCACCCTCTTTCTATTGCTTATTTCAAAAACATATGGATCTTGCTTTGATAATTCATGTTTTCTCATATATCCATGATTAGCCAGCTATTGTTTTGCATATCTGGAATAGATTATATATTTGTATATGCATGTACACGTAGTGTATGTTGACTCAACGTTTCTTAGATCATTGATCTAACGTTATTTTATCACTAAAATGTAGGGAAAAGGAGCAGTAGGGAAGAAAGATCTGGACACAAGGAAACCATGATGAATGATGATGTTGTAGGAAAATAAAACCATGCTCATCATCTAGGAAATGATGAGTCACCCTTTACTACATGTTCCTTTATAGTCCATAGTATCTTCAAGTGTATAATGTTCTTTTCATGTTCATCATAATGGTTAGTCTCACGACTTGTGTGAGATATTATTCATTTGCATTCTAGATAAATATTACCTTTCCTAAAAAAAATTATAGACTTTTTCCTATATCATATGCATTTTCATAGTGCAATGTAACATTGTCATCGACCATTGAGATTGTCTCAAAGATGGGGAAATGCACTCAGAAAGTAGAATTTGAAAGTGTTCTCTTTGCTTGTTTCCAATGCAAAAAAGTGGGTCACTGGGTGAAACAATGCCCTTTCACTCCCCCAAAAGGTGAAGGCAAAGAGACCCATAATGAAGAAAAAGAAATGGATTTAGAAGGAAGTGGGTAAGAGTGGGGATAATCATAAGGAGAATGGAGATCCCCAAATAAATAATTTTTTTGGGGACAATCAGGTGAATCCTGACGTGGTCATCCCTGATTCCCTTGATTATCTTCTTCATAAGAATTAGGATGAAAATATAGATGTGACCTCCTACCAACGAGACCTCAAGATTGACAAGGAAAAGAAAGAAGGTGGAGAGGAGAGGTTGTCCTCTCCTATTCAGGAAGATCTGATTGAGAAAGGGGAAATCCAAGAAGGCAAGGACACTAATGAAAATAAAGATTTCAACTCAGTTTGTGAAGAGGAAGCATGCCATCTAAGCATTGAGAATTCCCATCCATGTAATGTCTTTGAGTGTAATCCTACCTTATATTTGGATTCTATTAGCTTAGGAGATGTGGTAAAATCCTCATTTCCTGAGGCTAATTTGCCTCCTATGTCCATATCAAAGATAATCACAAAATGGGGAGATGAGGATGATCTTGAGAATAATGCCATGAGGGTATAACCTGGGTTGGACTCCTTTGAGACAGTGCAATAGGAGGAGGTGCCTTTTAAAATTATCCCTAACAAGAAAAGGGTGAAAAATGGGGGTTCTTCTAAACCGAATCCACAACCCAAATCTACCCTATAGAAAACTGTCAACACCAAAAATGAGCTAAAGCTTATGAGGGAGCCCCATGCTCCTCTCCAAATAGAAAGTCTGCAAACTGGAAAAGGGAGTAGGAAGCTCAAAATAATATTTTTAATGGTACACAGAAGACCATTCATGAGGAATGTACTACAAGTAAAAAATGAAAATCCTTTCTTGGAATATTAGGGGCCTAAATGGGCATTATAAACAAAATGTTCTTAGGAACCTAGTTAGGGACCACAAAACTGACATTGTTCTGATTCAAGAAACTAAAATGACTAAGGAAAAGGTTGAGAAAATCAAAATTTTCAAGCACTTTGGTGTACTTGGTGTGAGTTTTGATGGTGCATCTAGAGGGGTTGTTATCTTTTGGAACCTAAATCATATCAAAGGGGAAATATTATCTTTAGAGGACAACCTGGCCTCAGTTAGATTTAATCATATAAATGATGGTACCTCGTGGGCTCTGTCAAACATATATGCCCCCAATACCAGGCTTGGTAGAAAAAATATATTTGGAAAAGACTGGAATCATGAAGAAAGAAGTGTATCAATGATACCTGGGTTGTCATGAGAGATTTTAATACCCCTTTGAATGAGAAAGAGAAATGTGGTGGGATATCCTCCCAATTGGATAGTTGCCTGGACCTTATGGACTTCATCCATAATCAAGCCCTTCATGATTTGGATTTGCAGGGTGCTAGTTTCACTTGGTTGATTCAAAGAGGTTGGGATGAGCTTATCCATATCTTCCTTGATCGTGCTCTCATATCTAATGATTGGTAGAGAGTCTATCACTGTTCATTGATTTCTCTTTCTAAGATTGGTTCTGATCACTCTCCTATATCTTTCCTTTCAGATTTGAGAAAATGTCAACCTCCCATCCTAATCTTGAAGTGTGTATTAGGGATTGGTGGAGCATTCCTGTGAAGGGTTTTGGTATGTTCAAAATTGAAAAGAAACTAAGATTTCTTAAAGACAATATTAAAAAATGGAACAAAGAGGTTTTTAGGGATATTTTTATGACTAAAGAGACTATCAAACAAGAACTGAAAGAAGTGTAGGATAAGATTCAAGTTGAGGGATATAGTGATGTTTCCATTGATACTGAAAACACAATTTTGGTGAAATATCATGATATTATGTCCAAGGAGGAGGTGTTATGGAAACAACGATCTCGTTCCCTATGGCTCTCAGATGGTGATAAAAATACCATATTTTTCCACATGACCACTTTGAAACAAAAGGCTACTAACATGATTGCTCATCTTTCTATCAATGGGAGCTCATTTGAGGAGGAAGAAGATATAAGGAAGGAAGCCTCACTTTTTTTTTTCCTCCCTTCTTTCGGTGAATGATAATATTGAACCCTCAGCTCAAGATCAGTTTTTGGAGGGAATACCAGTGATGGTTGGGGAGTAGCAGAATCAAATTTTGGTCATGATTCCCACTGATGAATATGTCAAATATGTGGTTTTCTCTTTTGAAGGTAACAAGTCTCTGATCCCTGATGGTTTCCTTATTTTCTTCTTCCAACTATTTTGGGGCATTGTTAGAAAAGATGTTGTTAATAGAGTAAAGGAGTTCTTTGGAGCCAAAAATTTGTTGAAGGAACTTAATGATACTTTTCTAGTGCTCATACCTAAGAGGGATGGTGTTGATTCTTTGGATAAATTTTTTCCAATCAAGTTATCTAACTCTTTCTATAAAGTTATTTCCAAAGTTCTTACCTTGAGGATCCTCAAAATCCTCCCTTTACTCATATCCCCCCATCAGAATGGATTTGTTCTTGGGAGACATATTTTTTATTTTATTATTACTCTTCATGAGAATATTCACTCCATGGAGGTTTCTAAAAAGAAAGGTTTTCTCATGAAGTTGGAACTCTCTAAATCCTATGATAGGTTTGATTGAAATTTCTTTTTCAAAATCCTCAAGGCCTTTGGTTTTAACAACATATTACTTCAACTCATTCATCAACTAGTCTCGACCCCCTCTTTGTTGGTTTTGGTTAATGGCTCTCATTCTCCTTTCTCTAGACCCTCTAGGGGCCTTAGACAAGGGGATCCCATCTCCCAAGTCTTTTTTTTTATTAGGGCAGATTGCCTTGGTATATTATTTTATAAGTTAATTCGGGAAGGGAAATTAATTGGTGTCAATCTATCTTCTTCCAATATTGTCTATTCTCATTAGTAGTTTGTGGATGACACCATTTTAATGGGTTCTTCTTCCATTAAGGAGGCTAAAGCTCTGAAGAACTCTTTAAATAACTACAACCAAGAATCAGGGAAGCTGATCATTTGGTCTAAAAGTTCTCTGTTCTTCATTAATCCCCCCGTGGAAAGATAACATTAATGATTGTGGTTATCCTTAGGTGTTAGGTCAAGGTGCTTCCATATTTCTACCTTGATCTTCGTTTAGGTATGTAGTCCCCAGACTCTTTTTGGGACTCTTTGGTGAAAATATTTAATAGGAATCTCAGTGTCTGGAAAGGTTCTCTATTGAGTCAAGTTGGCAAGGTCCAGCTTTTGAAATCCTCCCTACAAAGCCTCCCAGTTTATGCTTTGAGACTATTTAGAATCTCAGCCAAGTATGATGAGGTCATTGAAATAATTCAAAAAAGAGTCCTTTGCTCAAGGGTTGAAGACAAGAAAATAATATCCTTAATTTGTTGGGAGAAAGTTTGTAAACATAAAAGATAGGGTGCTCTTGGACTGAGATGAATCAGACCCCTTGACAATGTATTGTTGGCTAAGCAAATATGGAGAATTCATGTGAGACCTTTGGAATGGAATGCTCTATGGAGAAGTAACTATCTTTCTTATTGCCCTGATAGATGCACTTTCTTCAAATCTCAATACATTCCCTTGGGATCCATAATTTGAATTCAAGTTTGGAAGGCTAAGAACACTGCAGCCCTTGGGGATACATGGCAAGTTAGTAATGGGATAAAAATAAGGTTTTGGGAGTAGAAATTTCTTTGGGATACCACACTGAGTGAGGTGGAATCCTTCATTCCTTTCATTCAGGATCAAAAAAATAGATTTGGCATTTTTGTTGTTGATTACTAGGGCTCTGACCAATGGGTGGATCTAAAGGGGGTGATAAATGCCTATTGGAATATGATGAAGATGATCATATCCTAGATCATGTGGTGAATGTTGTAGTGTTTTCATTTCTGGAAACAATTCTACTTTACAGGTCAAATCAGTTATACTAGTGATGAAAGCGATTGGACATAATTTTTTCTAAGTATCCAATGTACCGATAATAACAATCTGTGATGACAATTTTTGTGTGTGGTGATAATCTGAAGGGTTCAGATGATGCGATCACATAGACAATATCTACAGAGTAATGATTACCTACATATATGATCGTGTAAGCTGATTCAATGCATAGATGGATATTTGAGGCAGACACAAGTAATATCAGCAAGAAAAGTCAACCAGTCCATTCATGGTGATGAAATTGAGGTAGCGATTAATTATGTGTCAAAGTTTTATTTATTTGTGAATTATATTGTTGAGGGCCAACCTTGAGGAATTTAATTTCCTATGTTGGTGTGATTGCTTATGAATTTTGTTTAGGATTTGGAGGCTGACAAAAGGTAACATGTTTTAGGGTTATTTCACTGACCTAAATGTGTGTATAAGAGATGAAATTGAAGAGTAATTGAGAGTTTTTGTTGTTGCGATGATTGTAGTGGTTGTAGTGGATGTTTGTGTGAACAAATTAATGATTTGAGAAGTGTTGAAGAGGATATTGCAAGAAAAGTTTGGTACTTTCAAATCATTTCATTTGAGTTTATTCTCAAGGAAAGTCCTAACTGGCTTGTGATCAAAATCCTCTAACAAGGTTACTCTTAAAAGGGTAAGTATGATCCTAATAGGTCTAAAGACTAAATCCTCTAACATGGCGACTCTCAGAAGGAGTTTCAAATCCCTTAATAGGGTAGTTCGTAACATGACTTTGTAATAACTTCTAACTGGGCTAAAGATACTCTTAACCAGGTATTCCCATAACAAGGTGATGTAATGCTCCTAGAAGTGAAGATATTATTTGTGCACTAGTGATATTTGTGGGTGATAATTCCCACCGTGGCTTTTCCCTCTAATAAGGGTTTCCATGATAAAATATTGGTGTCATTGTGTTGATTTCATGGATGTATGCTTTGTTATACTTTCATGTTATATTTAGCTTTGCATGTTGGTTACTTTGGAGGTTGATGAAAAGATTGTGTAGATCTTTGGTTGTACTGATTCACCCCCCTCTCTGTGCCTTATAACATTAAAAATTGGTATCAGAGCCAAGTTCCCTTGAAGAATCCTAACAACTTGGGAAAGATCCTTAAGGAAGATATGGAGAGTTTAAGATATCAATGGCAACTTGGAAAACAAATTGAAGATGTAGAAGAGTTTATTGATCAGTTGAAGGAGAAACTCAAGAAATCAAGAGCTAAGAGGTTTGAGCTTGTTCAAAAATTATCTGAGAGAAAAGATCTAATTGATCAGATATCTCAAGAAAGTGGGTCTAGGGAATCTGAGACTTCCCTAGAAGCTATGACCCAGGAGAGTAAGAAATTGCATGGTGACAAGAAAAATCTAAAGAGAGAGTTAGAAGCATTTTCAATCACAATGGGTGAAGAAATGAAAGCAAGAAAGGTTGCATAAGAAGCAAGCACAATTGCAGAGGAAGCCATAAAATCCTAAGATAAAGCCCTAAAAGATAAGGTGGATGAGCTCTTAAAATATGAACAAGAGGTTGGTACATTTCATGATCATCTACATGTCACAAATGAAGAATATCAAGACTCCCTAAGGCAAGATGAAAATCTGAGGAAAGAAAATTGGTAATTGAAAGGTGAGTTGAAGGCTGCAAATGATCTACTCAAGAAATTCAATGAAAGTACTGTAGAAATTGATGAACAACTCAAGAATCAGAGAATTGATGAAGAGAATCATGGTCTTGGATACACAAGTTATGAAGTTGGAGAATCCTCTAGAACCAAGAAGGACATGCAAGATAAGAAAGCTTCACCAAAGGTAACCCCAAGGCATTCTGGTAATAAACCTTACAAACTGGCCCGCTTTAAATGTCATAAGGTTGGACATACTACTAATGTTTGTAAGAAAAATGTCAAATCTAGTATTTCAACTATTAGATCTAATGCTAGACCAAGTATTTTTCATCGTTATTGTTATAATTGCAACAAATATGGTCATAGAGATAATGAGTGTAGGACAAGGATAAGAAATCAATGGTCATAATTCAACCGATCAAGTCCTTATCAAAATGAGAACTAGTGGAATGTTAGATGATCACATTGTCAAATTTATGGACACATGGATGTTAACTATAGATTGAGGACAAGGAAAGGCAATGCAAAACCTTAAAGATCAACATGTATGGCACATTTTCATTGTCACAAGATAGGACACATTGAAAGGTTTTCAAGAGAAAGAAACAATAAGGTGAACCAACTGGATAATCAATTAGAAAAGAAAAAGAGAAAGAAAATTGTAAATATTAAAGAGACCAGGAATCAGATGAACATGACTTGGGTAAAGAAGAGTGAAGACAAACCATCTGAAGATACCACATCTTCATCAGATGTCGAGAATTCTTCATCTAACTAAGTTTTCATTGAATTAGGGGGAGAAAACATTGTTGAATCTATTAAAGGCCCCCTAGATGCATGTGCAATAAGTGCTATTTGCATATTTAGATGCATATGGTTGTTTTGATTTATGGTATGAAGTTTTTGTGTGATCGCATGAAGAATTGGTTGACCTCTAACAAGATTTTAGAAGATATATGATATTTTGTTAGCAACTAGTGATGCAATTAATGTTGTACAGTGAAGGTAGAAGAAGGGTGTTTTTTAGGTTTTATAGTACACCTATGCATTCAAAGGGAATACACAGAGCAACGCAAGTGAAGATTGAGCAATTTAACAATATTCAAGGTGATTGATTGAAGAATTTGTAGTGATTGTGTGAAGGAAACATAAAGGGTTTGAAGTTTTATCAAGTGGTGGTTATCAAAGGTATTTATTCAATCTTCTAAGCTTGATTTTTTCATTTGCAAGATGGATACACCAATCATTGTGAAGATTGTTGAGAGACCTAGGATAGAATTTAAGAAACATCCATTTAAATTATTCAAAGATGATCCAAAGGGTGCCCTATCTAGCATGCCCTACAATGTGATGCACATTGAATATGTTAGGTCATATATTCATTATAAGTTTGAAGACTTAGGTTCATCACACATTTTGAATCAATATAAAAAGTTGTGTAGTGATCTGGTATTGAAGGATGAACACCAAGTGGTTGTAGATAAGGGTTTTGCTCATGCGATCAATTTCCCTGATGAGTTCTAAGAAGATCAAGTCATATATGTGTTGAGCCAAGTGCATGATCAGTTTATATGGCTTAACCATCCACACAAGATTACTAAGGAGGAAATACATGCAATGACAGGTTTCTATGCAACCGATGAAGTATCAGTACTTAGGTAAATCTCACATGATATAGTCACAAAGTTAACTAAATAGAAGTAGGATAAGAGAGAGATGAATATCAATGATATCCAAGATCTGAATGTGAGATTTTCATCTATGGTGATTGGATATAAAGTGTTTTACTCCAGTAGAACCAACAGAGTGCCCACTGCTACAATCCACAGTACATATCTATAATAGTGATAGAAGATGATGAGTATGATTTATGTGCTACAATGAGAGATCGGTTATTTCTGAACATGAAGAAGATCAGAAATGAAAAAATGCAAGTATTTAAATTCATTCAATTGATTATGGGATTTCTCTTATACTTTCAGCCTGGTGTTGGTCATATATAGAAAGTACACTAGTTGTGGTCCAACTGAAAAATTGTATTAGATTATTGGATAATAGTTTTAATGAGAAATTTTGGGGCTATTTCAAAGACTTTCAAATAAAAATGCATCAAAGAGAAAGGATACCAGCCCATGTTGTTGAGAAATACAATGATGATATATTTTTTATGGTGGATAATGACACTTGTCAGATGGAGGTAGTAGTTCCTAGGACATCATGGGACATGCCCATGATATATGAAGTAGAAGGTTATACGATAATCATATATGATAAAGATTTACTGTCAAAATCGGTCGATCCAAATGAGCCCACATTTTGAGCCTATCAAGAGAAGAGCATGAAGGTTCATAGAAAATTGACCAAACCGGTGATTGATAAGAAGACTAGAAAAGAGATGGAAAAATTTGCATTAAAGAAAGGCTTTACATAGGAATCCATTAACAATGCAAGAGCCAAACATGCTACAGAGAAAGATGGAACATCTGGAGAAACAACTATTGCAGCATATGAATATGTAGAAGTTATTTCTTCTACTACCGGTAGTGCCTTGACCAATAGGAAAAAAAGAAGTGCCTCAGTTATAGTAAAGAAGGAGAAAATCACTCCTACTACAAAGGCACGTGTCAAAGGAAAGAAAATACCTACTCAACTAGAACCTACAAAGGCAAAGAGGACCATTGGAAAAAGGAAGAAGGAGAAGGATCAAATATTTGAGAAGGTTGAAGAAGAAGCAGAAGTAGAAGGTGTAACCACCCTAATTTGGTATGCTCTGACCATAGACCCTATTTTCCTGAAGTGTGATCATACTCCTAATTATGTTAAGACAATTCTTCAATTTATTGACATAATTCATTAAATCAAATTTAATCTCCTAAGTGCTTTTAATCACTAAATCACATTAATTACCTTAGCCAATTAAATCAATTAAATCAAAACAATTCAATTCAATTAAAACAATTCTAAACATGGCTAAAGTAATTAATAAAAGGGAATTAAATAAATCCCCAAATTACATTCCCATTTACAAAAGGGAAAGTCAATTCCCTATCCAATGGGAGTGAAATCACTTGGATAACCTCACATGGATCACCAAATATTCAATCTCCACCTCTCTTCCACTTTCAATACTAACTCTCATTCACCTAATTCTTCTATAAATAGAATGAATTTTAAGCTCAATGGGCCCCTAATTTTAGAAGTAAACTTATGCTGCTTGCATTCTTAGAAATCTTATGCATTTTAGAGTAAATCTTGATTGCATTGTTATAATCTTCATATTGAAAGCTAAAATGAACCATTTCTTGAGCATATAGGATAGTTTCTTTCAAATATTTCATTCTAAGTTGTATATGTCACTAATTATGCATAATCTGAGGGCAATTATAGCATTCTTCACACTCCTCTTAGATAGGAAGCAATAAGTCATTTTTAGTGTTTGATTCTATGGATTATTCTATGTTTTTGACTAATGTAATGACTTATTGAAGTGTTGTGTTGCAGCTTGCAGGAAACACAAATTACACACACATTTATGACGGCCACCATGGGGCAGAATCTCAGATTTTACTTCATCTTTCTCTTCATTTTGAGCTAATTTCATCTCTCTGCTTGCAGGTATAGAGTCACATTTTGTTACAAAGGCTCGCTTTAGTAAATATTGAATCACATCTCATAAAGCGCATCGCATCTGGGATATCAGGACTTGTATCTGGTAATATTTCATCGCTTCAGGTAAAGCATCGCATCTGGTTAATTCTGGGTCATTTTCAGGAAATAAACTCGCAATTAGCGAAAATAGGACCGCACCTGGTTTTTGCATTTGGAAAATTAAAAAATCTAACCATTAACCATTGGATGTTTTCTGCCTCTGTCATTTAAACATCCTAATACTTGTTTGCAGATTGATGTTTATACCCTTTTTCTCAAAAAGGGTGGAAAAGGAATTGTTAATTTATGTTTTGCAAGTCTTAATAGATTAACTTGTCCTTAGTTCTTCAAAGTTTCAAATTAAAACAAAAATTCTCATCACTTAATAAATCAATTAGAGCAGTATGTTCTTTTCCTTCAAGGAAAATCAGATACTCAAAATTTGATTTAGGACTTGAGAGGAATTTGGAGTAAATGAACAAGGAAAACTTCACTGTTTAATTCATTTTAGACAAGTAATTGAGCAACACAAGTCACCTACATTTTGTGGGAAAAAGAACTTCATTGTCTAAATTTGGGATATTGTAATTGAACAAGCAAAGCACTTAAATATTGTGGAAAAAGAACAAACAAACTTTACTTTCAAGTACTTGTGTTTTCATAACTTAGGCATATGTAAATCAAACTTAAGCTTGTTCTTGATCTCACTAGAGGATTTTCTCTTCCTTCCAAGTGGGGGAATCAAAAACTCGACATGGGGGATTGATTTAATGAGTGAAGTTGTTTGAGGGAAAGAACATTGGTTGAAGTGCTTGTGGGCAAAAATGACATGGACTAGGAGAGTATTCTCTTCTTCTTTTGAAGGATCAGAAATCTTGAAATCCTAAGCTCGCCAATCCTTTGTATGCTTTTTAAACATTAGAGGGCCTGCTGGTTGAGGAAAAAATCTCCCAAGAATGACCCAAGTGAGGAAAAGTTTACGCCAACCCTTCCAAATCACTATAAATAATTTCTTCCTTGTAGGCTAAAACCTCAGAAGACAGAATCAGTTTTGTTCTTGGAATTTTGACATCATTCCTTGAACATGCTTGGGTGTGTGTAGAGTGGAGCCGCTTGAATCTTGCTTGCGAGACTACACACATTTTAGTACTCATAGGGTTATACACCTCAATTTTTCCTTGTGCAATTCTATGGGAGATGGTTTTGAATGGATTGCCCCATAGTAAACAACAATTTGTAGTCAAAAATACCCGATTCATCCCCAAAAGGGTGATAATCTTTGTGCAAGAAAAAAATTAATTTCCCCAAGATACTCATCATTTTGTTCCCTCTCTTGCATTTGGAGTCGGATAATATGGTATCATAGCAAGAGCCATTTCATGCTTGGTGATAGCCATATTTTGATTAGCATTTGAGTGTGTACCTGAGTCTACAAGAAAATATTTTCATCCTATGCTTAGACACTAGGGATTAAGGATGTGTTTTAAATCTCATTAAAAAGATAAATCAATCAAACAAGCAACAAAATTCAATCCTTTGGCTACATACTGTATTTTTCACTCACTAGAAAGTCTCAAAAACAACCTACTGTCAAACAAATTTGCACAAAATTCAAGACAAATCAGACAAAAACTTGACAAAACATTAGAGAATTGCCTTTAGTCTATCCTGGCTCGCATCTAGTTGTGCAAAGTTGCATTTAGTGTACTAGCTTGCATTTGGTGATTCTTGTATTTCTTCTAGGTAGAAAAGTCGCATACAAGATATCTAGGCTCATGTCTGGTTTAACATAAGCTCACATCTGGTCTTTTCTTGCTCACCTACAGAGTGTCGCATCCAAAACAGTGAGCAGTTACACACTTGTCTCTCAGATAAAATCAGGTTATTTGGGTAACCTTTTGGCTCCTTAGTCTGACCCTATTTCTTTTTCTGGTCTCTTTGATGTTGTTTCAAAAAATATTTCAATTCTACCTTGCATGTCATTTTGGGCTCTTACAATTTGTCTCAAAATGTATGGTCTATTCACTCTCAAAAATAGCTTGATTCCCATCTCATTATCAAGGCATTCTAACCCTTTGACACTGGAGTCATTTACTTCCATCAAACAATAAACAATCCTTACAATTTGGACACACTTACTTGAACAATTTGAGACTTCACTTGACATTATTGAGAAACTTTGGACATAGTTGAGATACAACTTCATGGTTAACACAAGACGTAACAAGTATCTTATTGATGAATCAGAAGTACCTCCTAGATTGCTACATTTTCAAAAAGGAGAAACATCTCGCAATCCTCTATTTGACATAGAATCACTCGCACCTACAATGGAAGATCCTAAGAATGAATGGGCTACAACCTTTGAGGAATACAACAATGACAAGAACCAAAGACAAGAAGATACTAGTAGTGAGGAAGAAATTCACATCAATCATCCTTTGTTTGACTCAGAAAGTGATGGAGACATACCTGAAGAAGAGTACAATAGACTCAAACAAAGTAGCAAATTCCAAAGGACATTTGAAATGATAATTGGTGAAGACAAAGAGAAATACTTTCTACATCTATCATCCATTAGAGTAAAATTACCTAAATATTATGATGTTGAAAGACTAAAGGAAAAAGAGATACCAACCCCTATCTCTATCCTCACCAAATAGTTAACCTTGATGCAAGCTGAACTTGCAACACTCAAACAAGAGAAGGTTAAACCAAAAAAAAAATACTCTTTGGACTCCATTTGTCCATTTCCATTTGACAAGAGTATTAACATGATTCCATTTCCTCCCAATATGGAAAGGCCTAAATATGACAAGTATAAGGGAGAGACTGATCCACATGACCATGTGAGAGAGTTTTGTGCTCTAAGCATAGAATACATGCACGAACAAACATACCTAATGAGGTTATTTCCGGGAAGTCTAGGCGGAAATCCTATGGAGTGGTTCTCCAAACTCACACCTAAGGTGAAATCTTTTGAGGAGTTGATACAACATTTTGTCCAACATTACTCCTACAATATACAACACGATGTAACCATGATGGACTTGTGTAACACAAAAAAAATAACCAGTGAATCCTTTACACACTTTTTATTAAGGTGGAGGAAAATCTTTGCGATGTATTCAAGAGCTATTCCTGAATCAAAAAATATGGAAATATTCATAAACAACTTGATACATGAATTAAACTATGCTTTGCAAATGCAAGATTCACCTAGCTTTGATAGGATGATCAAGAATGCCATCCGTATTGAAGAGGTCATGGTTAAGAAAGTAGAAATCACCCTTCAAAGTGATAAGAAATCTACCAATTATAACAACAAGCCTAAGTGGTGGAAACAAACCAAAAATGTTGTTAACAATGGAGTGGTAGATGCATCTAATGCTAATCCTAAACCAACAGTGTTTAATCTAACAAATAGCATGAGAGCAAACAAAGAAGCCAAGGTAAAAATCACAATACCTAAACAAAATAATGACAACAACAAGAGTAGACCATGGACTTCTAAACCTCAACAAAGATTCACTCCTTTGGGTGAACCTCTTGAGACTATTTTAAAGATACTCCTGGACAACAAAGTTCTTACAATTCTTGATTCAAAACCATGGGAATCAGAAGTTAAACCAAAATGGTGGGATGATAACTCCTATTGTGTCTTTCATAAGAACAAGGGACATAAGACCACTAACTGTGTGAAGCTCAAACATATTATACAAGACCTTATTGAAGGAGGTAAAATCAAAGTGGAGGGATACACCACTAATGAAGACCATACGACATTCAACAAACCATTCCCTAATTATGAGAAAGGGGAAGCATCTAAAGGAAAAGGAAATGAAGTAAACTTCACCTACTCCAATAATGATAATGTGATCAACATGTTGCACATTAAATATGAATCAATCAATGTAATCACTATTAAAGGTGCTAAAGACACATCTTTGCAATCAAATGCAATGACTCAAAGTTAAGCACAAGTCACAATCAAAGGACCTAGTTCCTCATCAAAACCAACAACATCTTCTGAGGTACCTATTGTCACTATACCCAAACCAGTAGCAATAAGACAAACAGTTACCATTCCAGCAACAAACTATAACTTGGTGGATCAATTGCAACAAACCTATGCTCAAATTTATATCTTTGAGTTACTTAAAATCTCCTTAGTGCATAGGGAAGTTCTTGAATAATTCCTACATTCTGCAAATGTGCTAAAAGACATTAATGTAGACAAATTCCAAGAAATGGTAAATCATATCTCAGCTCCACACTATCTCTCTTTTTCAGAAGAAGATGAAAAATCATTGACGCATCCGCATAACCAACCTCTACACATTGAAGTCCTAATTCACAAATCCCATGTCAGATGTGTATTGATAGACGAAGGCGCAGGGTTAAATATTTGTACTCTCAATCTAATTAGGAAGCTGGGTTTCTTAGAACAAACCATTTATTCAAGAAGTAAGATCACTATCAAAGCTTACGATAAAGAAGAAAGATCCTCTAAAGGCCTCATTGTTCTACCAATCAGAATAGGACTAGTTGAAAGAAATGTGATATGTCAACTTCTAGATCTACCCTTGGCTTACAACATACTATTAGGGAGACCTTGGATCCATGAAATTCAAGTAGTACCATCTACTTACCACCAGTGTATCAAATTCCCACATAATGGGGTGGAAGTAACAATTCCTGCAGATGCCAGTTCTACTTGAAACAATGTTAAAGAAGATTGTATGGTCCCTCATAACAAGGAAGTTCCAAAAGAAACTATACCTGAAACTACTAAAGACATGGTTATGAGAAGCTTTTGAAAGACCTTAATGCTTGAAGAAACTAATATGGGAGAATACAAGCTAGACATGACCCCATCATTGACAGAACTTCCAATGTCTCCAAGATCTTATGGAAAACCTTCCTCATCTTTCACACATACTACATCTAAAGAACCATAAATTCACAAAGCAACTGGTATGGTTAAAGCATCTACCTCCCAAGAGGATGATAAAGAAGAAAAAATAGTCTTATCTTGGCTTTACAAAGGAGAACCAAAAGAAAATGAGGTAAAACATGTGGAAATATCCCTAGAAAAGTTGTTGGAATTGTATTGAGATGATGTACTAAGAGGGGAGGGCTGAATCAGTACCTCTAACACTTTTCTTGGTTAGCCCATTAACCCTTAGTCATCCGTTTGTAAAACAACTTATCTATTTGTTCATCTTTATTTATGTATATGAAATCATATCATACATTCCATTTGATGTGTAATAGTAAAAGAAACATGCATGAAATTTGATGACACATAACACAAGATATGATATCGCAGAAAACTCCTAATAAGGAAGTAAAAACTGCGGTGGGGATTGTTACCCACAAACTTCACTATCTGCAGATAAGAAGAGCCGGTTAAGGCTTACAATTTGGTCACTTCTGATGACCTACCCTGTTAAGAGTATTACAGTAG
>MU224372.1:45636-65302 GCA_018584345.1 Thuja plicata
TGCTGCTGAAGTATTGTGAGATTTGGTAAAATGTGTGCTTGTAATTCTATAATCTCTCCTCTGAATTGTGTCTCAGCATCCCATATTTCCTGTCTCAGCCTGTTTGCCTCAATCACTATGTCATGATCTGCCTTTATGCTCTCGACATTTGAGGTTAGGCTTTGTGCACTCTTAGTGACATTTGCATCAATTTCTGCAAGCTTTTCACTATTCTCCTTTGCAAATTTGTCAAGTGTGCACATTTTCTGAACTAAGGTTATTGCCTCAGCAATAATTGGCTCCAGTTCATCACTAAGTTCGGAGAGCTTGACCTTGTTCAATGCCACTTCTTGGCTTATCTTATCAATTAGCTTGTATTGATATTTCTTCTCTGCTTGTTCTTCCATTGCGTGGCTGGCTTCTATCCCTTGCTCTATTATAGCGTCGGTAAGAACAGCAATTTGTTCCTTAACTGAAGCATTTTCATCAATTTTCACTTCAGGAACCAATTGTTTTAGTATCTCCTTTGCCTTTTCAAGTGCCATGTTTTCTCTGTGTTCTTTAATCATCTTCTTTTGTATGGCTTTTCATTGACAAAGTACTCCAAACTCTTGAAGTTTGTCACTGTCCAAAGTGGTGATGTCCCAGTTTGGTACTTCAATTACTTCATCAAGTGTGACCGTCAGTATGTCTTTCTTTACTATTTTATTCTTCTTCTTCTTTGGTTGGTTGGTGGTGGCAGATTGATGTAATACCATCTGCAAAGCCTGTGATTATGTAGAATTTGTTGGTGAGTGTAAAGATGTTGAGGCATCCTTTTGAACTTGTTCTGTGATCACCGGTCGGTTTTGTGAAGATGTCTCCTCATTATCCTTGGGTGTGTTAATAGAAGAATTTTCTTTTTGTTTCATGTCCTCATTTTTCTTTACTTCTTCACTCTTCCCTTGCTGTTCAATCTAGTTGGATGTGTCCTCTGTCATTTTCTCTGGCTCTTTCTCTTTCTTTTCATCGGTGGCATCCTTCATTTCTGTATCAGTATCCCTTGGAGTGTTTGATGCCCCTTTATTTTCATCTGTACCCATATCTTGGGTATATCATCATCTTTCTTAGATTATTTTTCCTGGCTAGACTGTATATCGATAGCATCTATCAATATATTCATATTAGTTGGCGTATTGACAGTTGCAATGTCAATAGCCTTGTCTTGTTTGTCGGTCTTACCCTCTGCAGTAGCATTGATGTCTTCATCTTTTTGGATTTCTACTGCAGGGTCTTTACCTGTATTGGTGTCGAGAATGTTGTCTAACCATGATTCATCGTTAATGTCCACATCTAAGTTACCCTTAATTGTTATATCTACTTTGGAAACTTCTTCATCCTCCAAGGTAATGTGGATGGGACTATTCAGTGCTTGATCATGTTGGCCATCTGTTGACCAATCTTCATCTATAACATCTATTTGTTTCTGACCTGTGATCTACACTTCTTCATTTTCCAACTCAACTGTTGAGTTACCCATCTTGTTGATTTCCCTTTCAGGATTGCTCTTTTCATCAAGATTTAGTATATCACTCCTCCATATCTTGTGAGTGTCTTCTTCTAGCTCAATGAGTTTTTGTTGAAGAAATTTGTAGGCTCTCATCTTTGGTGAGAATTTCTTTGTGTATTTCTCCATTACTTCATTGATTTCTTCTTTTGAGGAATCAGGCATAAGAGAAACCAATACTCTTTCTCTAATTCTTTTCTCTTCATGAAGTGCATAAGTGAACCTTGAAGAAATCTTATTTAAGAGTTCTTGTGGAACATATTGTGAATGGAATTGCATATGAACGTAATAATGTTTACACATTTTTGAAATTAGTGCATCTTCTATCTTATCTTGGTCTACTATATTCCATTGTAACCATTTCTTAATTTTTGGATGTCTAATAGATGTAGCTTCAGAAATAGACTTACATATGTCATCAATGTTATCAGATAGTGATGTAAGCTTTGCCTTTTCCTTTGCTAATCTAACAGCATCGGGTTCATCCATTGCTGTATCTTCTATTTCTTCATCTATTTGAACATACTTTCTCCTCTTGGTAGGTGCCCTATGTGGTGGTTTAACCTTTGTAGGTGCAAGTTTCCTTTTGTACACCTTGCCCTTTACCATAGGTGATGGACTAGTATCTTTAGCCATTTGGCTTCTTGTTCTAGACTTTTTGGTTGGAGGAGGAGGTGGTGAATCAAATTTCTCTTCTTCTGATTCTTGTATCTCTTCTATTTCACTGATGGGAAGCTGTTCCTCGGTGTCTTCCTCCTTACTCTATTCTTCCTCCTTACCCTGTTCTTCCTCCTTACCCTGTTCTTCATCTTCTCCATCAGAAGATATGTTCAAGTTCTTGTTTATGTTTTTCACCATTCTCTTAGACTACTTTACAGCCTTTTTGACAACAAGTGTTGACTTGATTTTCTGTTTGGCTTCCTCATAAGTACCAAACCTTATTTGTTTGTTGTCAATGGGTTCATTCAATAATGCTTTTATTGCTTTTGTTGCTAACCCAGTCTTGATGTCATAGTCAAGTTTTTCTAACCAAGATTTTCTTGGGACTACTACTTGAATGTAGGTGAAGTCAGTATCCACCATAAAACAAATGTCATCTTTATATTCCTTAATAAGACTTTCAGGAATTCTATTCCTTTCTTGTAGCATATCCTTAATTGCCTTAAAGTATTCACGCATAACATTGTCAAAATCTGTGCCTAGAGTTTCAATGTATTCATTAATCTGCATGGTAATAGGTCTGTTGGTGTCCCATGTTACTTTTCCAATTGAAGGAAAGTACTCTTCAAAGTAGAAGATTATACATATTATAAGAGAACCAAACTTACATATGTTTGTCCTTGAGGACCTTATGGTGCACATGTTCTCTTCAAATTGATGCAATAGGATCTCTGCTAGATCCATCTTCTTCCCTAGCTTAATGATTTTGTAGGCTGTGCTAGACATGTTGTTCATTCTGCTAGCTTGAAATATCTTATACCCAACCATGCAAGCACCAAATCTTAGCTCTGTGTCGGTGATAGTGTTTACCTTCAGTGCCCTCTTATCTGATTTAGCACCGGTTAACCTTTCCACTTCTACAATAGAAGGATGTTTATGAGATTGAGATTTGTCAGTTGTTGGATATCCTATTACTGCATGTATAACGTCTTTTGTTACAACCTTTGGCTTGTTTAACCACAAAGCATTGTTATGTACTCTGCTCAGAATAATCTTAATCCACTCTATCTTTAAAACCTTCAGAAAATGAAGTGCATTCGTCAAACCTTTCACTTTTAAGTGTCTATGCTCTTCTTTGAGCTTGCCTCCATCATCACAAAGTGCCTTATAGGTGTTGTCTAGGTCTAGATCTCCTATCTTTGAGATCTTGTAGTGTATAAATGACCTAACATCCTCGACCAATAAAACCCTAGCTGGGATTTGGGAGAATGCTCCGGAATCGTCTGGTTGAGAGGCTATCTCAAGATGTAATTTATATTTTGGTTCAACACATGCCCCTCTTTTAACAAGTCTGTAAGGTTTTGTCTTGTCAACCTTGATTTTCTCTACCCTAGACATAGATGCCACTGTATATGAAATTTAGGGCTTTCCTGAATCAAAATAGTGCTTATCAGTTAGTAAAGGAAGTTACTGAATGTCTGTGATCTCCTTCGAATTTGAATGCTCTATGGATTCCTTTTGCTGGGTCACTTCTCAAACTACATAAAAATTGCTCTGCTCAGCTCAAAAATCATGGGTGCAAAAATGAGCTTACCCGTCGGGATTTTATACTTTTGGTGCCCTAAGTTGTCATTAATGCTTACCAACTTCGTCAATTTATGAAGACTATCTCTGTCAGTAAATTCATTCATAACTCCTCTGGTGTCTTTGCAAAGCGTTAGGGTGGCTTAGCGGTGTTGGAGACTTTACCGATGATTGTCGGTAATATTGCGACAACAACTTTTGTAGATTCAATGTATACCGATACTTGTTGAGTTACATACAATTTGTGTTATGACTGATATATTCTGGTAAGTATTGCATGTCTTTTCTGTGTGTGTTCACCAATGCATATTGTGCCCAATAACTGATGATAGCTTTATAGTAGATTATCAAGTAACAGTGTATTGCATCTTTATTCATGCCTATATAACAATATGAACTATGTGTAATGGAACTGATGCATAATAAAATATGTGATAATGTAGTTCCATACTTACTTGTGCAATCTAGTTAGATTTAGTGATGTCACCAGATCCAGTGGATGGGGTGTCACCATTTGCATTGCTTGAACTAGCACCTTCAATGTTTGTGGCTTTTACCCACATCTTTTTTCTCATTCTTTTGATGTCATCAATGGTGTTTCCATTGGGATGAGTATTTGTGTCTGTCAATCGGTCTTTGCAATCTTTTATCACATGTCCAACTTTATGACAGTGCAAACATGCCATACCTAGGTTGGACCATCCTCTTGACCTTGTGGTCCATTTTCTCATACAGTTTGCAGAAATATGTCCATACCTTCCACATGTTATGCAGTTTTCCCACGTTTTGTAGTCCCAAACATATGAGTTACCTTTTTTGGTTGGATTGTGGCTTTTATCAGTTTCTTTCTGAGTCCAAGCTTTGTTGTTCTTTTTCCAGCATTCCTCATGTGTATGCCCATTCATTTTGCATGTAGGACAGTACTTGTTCATATAGGTTTTTCTCTTTGGATTTATCACTTTGGATCTGCACTCATGTGCCTTGTGTCCTTTCTTTTGACATTTATAACAATTACCAATAAAAGTATATTGTGCTTGAGAAATACCTTTCATTTTGCTTCTACAAATGTTTGAGGTGTGGACTGGTTTTCCACAATTATTGCATGACAACTTCTTGGATCTTGGGGTTGTGAAAGCATTCCTCTTATCAGATTGATTAGAGGATTCTCCATTCTCATTGTACCCTAATCCTGTGTAGTTGTTGACTCTTCTTTGTCCATCAAGAAAATCATCCATTCATTTGTTTCTATCCTTAGCCTTTTTGATCAATTCATTGTGTTGATTCTGGACTTTAATTTCTCCTTCTCTTCTCTTAGCTCACCAATTATCTGTATTCTTTCTATGATTTTTGTATTTAATCTGTTTGCTTCTTGACTCATAAGAATAATTTGATTAGTGACCTCATGGTGATGCTCAGTGAGTCTTTGAATCTCTGATTCTTTTTCTTGTAGCTTCTCTGTAATTTTCCTCCTGTCATCAATGGCTAGTGTTCTTTCATTTTCATCTTTTCTTGCATCATTCATAACATCAATCATTTTTACCATTTGAGTCTCTTGACCAATTTGTAGAATCTTGATTTGATCTGTCAGATGTAGATTGATCTCCTGCATACTTGTAATTTCTTCAACTGATGCATTTGAAGCTTTGCTCACTGATGATTTTGCTGCTTCAAAATACTCTTGTATTTCCATTTCTTTGTAGTCTTTCTCATTCAACCTGGTTGCCATAATCTGTCTTTCATCAAGAAGATTTCTTAGCTTTATCTTCGCCTCCTTATACTGCTCAAAGTTTATTTGCATCTATAACTGCTCATTCTCAATAGTCATGTCCAGTCTAAACTTATCCATTGCTCTAATCTTTTCTCTCAAGTCTTTAAGCTTTTCAAGAGAGAGACTCAGCTCTGATACCAATTGTTGGAATTGTATTGAGATGATGTACTGAGAGGGGAGGGGTGAATCAGTACCTGTAAAAATTTTCTTGGTTAGCCCATTAACCCTTAGTCATTTTTTTGTAAAACAACTTATCTATTTGTTCATCTTTCTTTATGTATATCAAAATCATATCATACATTCCATTTGATGTGTAACAGTAAAAGAAACATGCATGAAATTTGATAACACATAACACAAGATATGATATCGCAGAAAACTCCTATTAAGGAAGTAAAAACTACGGTGGGGATTGTTACCCACAAAATTCACTATCTGCAGATAAGAAGAGCCGGTTAAGGCTTACAATTTGGTCACTTCTGATGACCTACCCTGTTAGGAGTATTACAGTAGAGACCTGTTAAGATCTACTTCATTTGAAGCTTTAGCAACACTGTTAAGTGTGCACTCTGTTAAGAGATTTACAAAGGATGGTTAAGTCCACCTTCTACAAAAGGATTTTAGATGTGATGCACTTGTTAGAGTGCAACTACATAAGTCTTTGATCTGATGATAAATGCAATCTTTAAGTGCTGATAAAACAAATCCTATGAAGCTCCAAAAATACTATTAATCATCCTTCCATGATTGAGTATTACCTTTATCCGCTCGTCGGTAGCCTCTGTGTGTTCTTGATAAATGATACATTTTGTTTGTGATCTTTGCATGAATTCTGCCTTCTACTCCTTAGATGCTCTTCGTGGATATCAATAATTAAGAATTCATGTACTTGCAATTGAGTATGAACATCTATTTATACTAATCTAGGTTCAATTCTTGATTCATGCATTTACACGTTAACTCTAGATTCAAGATATATAACTTGATCTTGATCTGTAGTTAGATATGCTTTAGATCCGTTAGGATGATTTAAAGCATTTACATAAAGCATGCATGACCATCTAATCTGATTTAAAACAAAAACAAAACTCTATAATTAGATTTACATTGCTTTAATCGACGTGTAAAACTCAGATCCACAATTTGCAGATTCTTGATCTGTCTGTCGGTTCTGATGGTTGATTTTCTTGATCATCGGTGTTCCTTTCTCTGAACATGTCGTTGGGTATGCTTGTCTTTTCTTGTCGGGTTGATTCTAGAAACTGTGTTGTCAGTAATGCTTGTGTTCGCCGATAATGCTTATGTTCACCGGTAATGCTTATGTTCGTCAGTGAAGCTTGTCATATTTATACTTAGCATTTTTCTCAAAAATTATTTGTGCTATCAGGTATGCTTGCATTTCACCGGTACTGCTCTTGGTTTTCCGGTGATGCCTTCTATCTACTGGTAATGCTTTCTGACTATTTTTCTTTTGAGTATACTAATGGCAAAATAATTTCATCAAAAGTATGGTAAAGGATATGACCTGTTGGGGTTTTTTCTTGTTGAACCTTCAACAAATGCTTGAAATATTTGATTCTCTATGACTCCCAATATCTGAAAATAATGACTCAAGAAAGAGAAAAATCTAATTGATGAGGATTTATGATAATATCTGGGGAAACTATTATCACCTCCTTCTTTTTAGGTTCCACAACACCCAGGCAAGTATTACCTTTATAAAATTGTTGTCTTACAATATTAGTCAGTGTGGATACTAGTTTGCTACCTTTTTACTATATTATCTTATAAATTACTCTGCATAAGAGTAAAAACAACTTGACACAGAGCTTAACCATAAAAACTATTGAAATGATAACAACAAATAGTAGTATTTTAAGGGCATTCATCCTTCTTCCTTTTATCGTTCTTAGAACTTAGGAGGGACAACCTATTTCAATCCTCTCTTGAAGGGATTAGTAAAATGAATTCTATATCTTGATACAATTACTTAGACTTATATGTTTTGAATGCAAAAGTGAAAGATTTGTGTATTTTAAATTGTTTGGATGATGATGAACCACTTGACAGATTCTAGACCAATGCCTATCCTTGGGATATAGAGTCAAAGATGCAAATCCACAGAAAAGTTAAATAAAGATACTATAGATTTCCTTACAACCTATATGCAACTCAAGTAAGATGCCTTACAAATCACCCTGTCACTCGAACACTACTGTATCAAATCCTCAAGTACTGTTATACCGCCTGAAACTACTCACAAAACTTAATTCTTCCCTTGAAAGAAACTTGGAAGTAATTAGATAGCTACCTTGTAACCAATATGCTTAAAATGCCTTACAGATTAAACATAAAAGAGAATACACAATAAGTAAAGATACAAAAACAATATAGAAGAGAAGTTGCACTGTATTTTATTTATATTCCTGCTTCATACATATAGAGGCTAAAGCTCAAGAAATTCAGACAAAATTTTGTAGTCTGGCTTATAATTATACTTCATCATCTACTTCAAATGTTACAAGAAGATCTATTTATAGGTTCAAACCATCTTGGAATCCTTAAGATAAGGATGCAACAAGCTCCAGATGGTTTAAGAAACCTAACCCTAAAACTTAGAAAAAGACAAAAGACAAGAAATCTCCAAGCAGTGGGAGGAAAAAATTGAAGAATAAAATCTGATTTTGTGCTTTGTCCTTTTGTGGATGTTGGCACCTTTGTCTGCAGGTATTTAGGATAGTATCTGATAGTTGTAGCAAGATTTAGTGACCGCCAATACATGATAACCTACACTAATCTTTTAAAGATTACTAACCTTCCTGTGCTCATAGATCAGGTGCCATGTGTCCTTTATTCCTCATCCATAACATCCAAATCAACTGTGACAGGCTTCTTCTTCTTAAGCTTTGGCATAATGTCCCATGCTTTCACATCCTCTTCCTTAGGCCACTCAAAGTTCTGAATATTCTCTAATTGAGCCTTCTTCCTTTCCCACCTAGCATCTGTAATGCTTTTAATATCTAAAATAAATTTATTGCAGTCTATTTCTGCCTTAATTGCCTAATTTAAAAGTTGGTTGAAGCTCTCCATACCTAACTCTACTTGGTCAAAGACATAAATGTATTTATTGGGGAGTGCATTGTCAAACTTTGATATCCATAACCCTAATGGTTTGATCTGATCATCTTCAGTTTTGATTGGAGGTACAAACCTACTATAATCTATCCCAAACATCTTCAACTTAGCATCAATCTGATTTGTCTTTCCTTTGAAAAAGGATAAAGTAGCCCTAATCTACTCTATCTCTGTGCCAACCATGGTTACTATTTCTGGCAAATCTTATCTCAATAGTTGCATTGATGCCGATCTTTCAAAAAGAGATGTTCTACCAGACTAACTTGCATAGTAAGGATCCAAAATTGTCAAAAAACTTGCCACTTCTACTTGTAACCCTGGCAACCTATTAGAAGCCCCATACACTACATCAATCTTATCTTTGATTGTATCAATCCTATGCTATAAGATTGAAGTCAAGGCTTCCAAAATCACACTATTATACTCAACAACTCCCTACTCTATTTTAGCAGGCATCTCCCCTGTATCCTGTGTTTGGATCTCAACATCCAAGACCTCTTTGGGCTCAACAGGGGCCAGGCTCTGTTATCTCCATCAGTTGTTTGGTAAGCTCATTTATGAGCTTATCTTGTTCTTTGATTTTTATCAATCCTAGCTCCCTATCTTTGACAATATCACTAGTATCACTAGTGAGCTTCTGTAATTTGTCTGATAGTTCACATGTCTTTGCCTCATTAAGTTGAGAAAAATGAGTCATTACTTGGGCTATTTCCATATCCCCTATATTATCAAGTGTCCATATAATTTTATTTCCTTCCATCTTCTCTTGGATGTTCAAAATAGACGAATTTTAATCCTTGGGAGCTAGGCTCCACATTGCTAATTCCTGAGACTTTGGGTTATAGCCAAACCCTCTAATCATGTCTCCAACCTGAGTCTCTGATAAAAGCTTGACATTAGGTTGTCTCCTTATTTGACCTATAATGAATGTTGAAGATAAGTCCCAACCTTCCACAAATAATACTCCACTGGCTTTGAATGGGTGCCTTGCTTTCTCTAGTGTGATCTCCTCAGACTCAGGATCATAATCCTGTAATTCTTGTAAGGCCTCTTGGGTAACTGGGTCACCACCTACCAATTGCAACTTCTTTCCAAGTTGTTTTTTCTTATTCCATATTAGGAAACCCTTGAATTATTTTTCTTTATGAAGTTGTCATTTTTGAGGAATTCCTCTTGATGCAACAATCTTTCATCTGTGGATGATCTAAGAGGTAACTCCTCCTCCTCTTTTGCATCCTTTTGGAGTTTCTTCCCTACCCTAATCTGTTTTATTAAATAATGATCATAGGGTCTATCTCCAGTTATTAGGGCTCCAATTATATCTATTTTCTTCTTCCTAGTAGGCTCCCCTGTTTCTACTCTTTGTCTTTTAGGTGGGGGCTCATTTGTCACTTCCTTCTCTGGGACCTCTGTTAGGTCAATGACATCTTCCCCTTCAACTAAAAACTTCAATGCAACTGCTTGGCAATCTAGGTAGGCTTTGGGAGAAGGACAACCCTGATCACTGTCATCATCATACTCAAACTCTGAATTTTCTATGTGGCCCTTTTCTGGTACCACTAGTGCTTCTTCTAACTGATTACATAAAAGAGTGTGGTTCTCAATCATTGCATCCAGCATTTTGAGATAAGTAATGTTAGGGTAAAAACATCCAAACTTCATCCCCTTTCTCTTTACCTGCCTCTCCAGGTCCATAAGTTCATTGAACTTAATTTCTTTCTGGTCCACCTCTTCATCTTCCAAGATGTTTCTTATTACATCCTCCTCCATACACTCCTCATGTACCTTTGTGTAGGTGATAGTTGGTGTGAGAAAATTATTTTCACTAATAATGAATCCCTCAGTATCAACATGTCTATGCATGGCCACATTCATTCTGTAATGGTTCAACCAAGTATTCACCAAGTCTAAGGCTCCTTTTCCAACAATGAAATTGTAAATCTTGAACTTCCTAAGGGTAAAACTACCTTTCTTGTGTGATGCCAAATGCTCTTTATCTGTCAGAATAAGCTGCCTGATGAACTCCATTACAGCTATCCTTGGTGGTACATGAAATGGAAAGATGTGTGGAGGGAGGGGGAAACCATAAACCCTCATCATTTTAAAGTTCTTCTCATAATAAAATTCACCCCAATTATGGTCTCCTGGCCATTTGTCAAGGTATTGTCAGGGCCTTAGTAATTGAATCATCTTAATAGGCAATCTAGTCTTGTCAACCCCTAAGAACTTCAAAAGTGGATAGATTCTCCAATTTTCAAAGGCACAAAACTCCTGCTCTCTGGATGTATAATTCTAGACTCTGATCCAAAACCGAATAGGGTTGGGCTGATTATGGTGGAACCTTTGTGGCTGTAGAAACTGACAATTCATAACTGGGAAATTATAGTAGAGAATCGAATGCATGAGGAGTGAATAATGCATAAATTTTGGATGATCCTTCTTGTTCTGTATATCTATAAATCCCTAGTTCATCTGATCAATAATTTACTGAATGTAGTCATAATTGGAAGTAGTATGAAGACTCTCCATATCTAAAACCATCATCAAAATGTCTAAGGTGATCCTTTCTACCCTAGCATCCTTTCCAAGCACTCCACATAATGCATATGATATATACTTAATATAGAAATTAAGGTCTTTGTAAAAATATGGAGTAGCTCTTGGCATGGGGGTTATATAACTCTTCATTCTCTTAGGGACATGATGATCCCTGATCAATTTAGTAGCAATGCTGGATTATCTAGTGTACCTATTCTCTAGGCTCTTTAGATTTATCTCAGTAGCCATAGGATAGTAGACATTAAAATCTTTCATAAAATTATTTCAGTCTAGGGTGAGTAAGGGCTTTCCATCATCCCTCTTAATGGTTTTGATTAAAGGGTCATATCTACTAGCCAATTCTAGTATGAAATCAATGTCGATAAAGACATCATGAACTAGAAACCTGGCTAACCCACAGGTCCAAGGGTTTGATATAGGCATGGGTTCACCACTATTATTAAAGAAATAATTGAAAAATGAATACCCTGATGATCCTGGTGTTTTTGCATCCCTAACATAAGCCATATCATCAATTAAAACATCTGCACTAACCTTTCGATTCTGGTTTGAACCTGGGAGCAGAGTGAGGAATTCATTTGAGTAGTTTCTTTTTACCTTTGAATCATCTTCAACATCATCACTTCTCCCACTAGTGGAGGCCATACTATGTGTTTGACTCATACTTCCTTTCTGTTTTTCTCTCAACCCTTATTCACCGATATTGAAACAAAACTACTGAAAACCCTCACCACCAAACTATGAATTCTCTGAAAACTGTAGCTCTGAACTCCAGAACACTGTCAATTATAATCTTATTCAAATTATAAATTAGGCAACCACCTTGTGAATCACTTGCTGTTGAAAATCTTAACCTTTCTCAGAAAACACTAAATCTTTGTAAATTCTTCGCTCTGAGAAAATAGAAACTTGGTAGAAATGAAATGACAACAGACAAGTATAATTATAACTGCTAATTTAATGTAGATTGTCACTTCAAACTGGTAATTCAATCACTTCACCATTAGCTTCACATACTACGACTTCAATTTCTATTTTTAGCTGTGGTATTCAAACTATTAGATAATCAATTTCTGATGAGTGTTTTTTCATAAAAAACCTTATAAAATTCAAAATGAAATCGAAATCAAATCTGATTGGCTGCATTAACTCATACTACGGCTACTTTCCCATCTGTCATAATCTTTGTACTCTAATTGGTTAACAAATTTTAATAATGACGCCGCTGAAAAGTCCATTTTAACTCTGATTTACTTCTTGCGACTCAGTGACTGAGTGATCTCCTTGTCGCTTAATAATTTCACTAACTGCAGTTCTTTCAAGAGACTTAGTGACCGCCATAGGATTAAAAGTTTGATCAATGGTTGGTGCAATTTTTCTTGATATCTTCACTCAACCCTCCATCTTACGGAGACACCACGACAAAGCATTCTCTTAACTATTCTTTTACCTCAGGTTCCATGTGGAGACTCAGCGACTGTGATTTCTCTATGTCGCTGGATAATTTTATTAACTCATGCTCAATCAAGAGACCATGCAAATAATCACATTAGTCTCTTAATTTCATGATTAATTCACCTTTATAATGTGCATCAGGAGATAACACGACCACCATTGATTTCCTTTTCCTGTGTATCCAACGGTTGTCGCTAAGTCTCTTAATCCTTAATACAAACCCTAATACTTCATGAGACTTAGCGATAAACAAACATGTGTCATATTTTTCCTTTTTTCTCTTCATCTCTTGATTCCTTTTGAATTTTCAACCTTACCAAGCGACTACGGGACTACCATTGATTTCACCTGCATCTAATGGTTGTCGCGTGATCTCTTAATTTTAAACTTAACTCTCTTTAGATCACGCGACTTTGTGACAACACCTTTACTTAAACTCATATCTGACCTTTAGTTTATCTAGAGACCTGGCGACCATCTAATCTCCATGTCACTTGATAAGTTTTCAACCATAGTTGCAATCAAGAGACATCCCAACTGTCGTTAGATTAACTTTCTGATCCACGGTTGTCGTTTAATCTCCAAATCTTTTACTTAACTCACTTTTGATCATGAGACTTGGTGACAACACTGTTTTCTTTAACTTATGAACTTAACTGATAACCATGGGTTACATTAAGAGATAACGTGACTGAGCAGTCTCAAATTTTCCAAATGAAATAACTAACTCCACTTTTATCAAGAGACAAAGTGACTATCGTTGGATTATTTTTTGAGATCAACAGTCTGCATTAAGTCTCATAACCTTTTCAGTATTTTCTTTTTCATCACAAGACCACACCACCAAAGCTTTCCGCTAAGTCTCGAGACCATAAGGAATATTCATTTCTTCTAATGAGACTTAACGACTGGGAAATAAACACATGTAAATAATCTTGGACTTAAGTTATGAAAAAGTAACACAGAAATAGAACCGACTTGGAAAATTTAGGGCTTGTTTGCAATTTCAAACCAAATTTACTCTAAGACTTAGGGTTTTTGACATTTTGATCTAGGTTTTGAGCAAAAAAATCATTTACAGAGATATGTAAATGGTTTCAAACATGAATCTTTACCTTTTGGGCATAAAAATGACAAGGACTTTAAGAATTTTTAGGGTAGACTCAAAAATAGGAAATACAACCAATAGTGGCTCTATTTGAGGATGACTAAACACACATTTATGAAAAGAATCTCAGAATCTCTAGTTGTAGACCTCTTCAAAAAATGAAGGCAACATTGACTAACCTACTGCTTGAAAGGAAACACACAACAAAAGGTAAAATCTACATATATACCATATGATACAAATACTTATTGTGCATAAACTGTGCTTTTTTAGTTGAAGAAAGGCTTCAGAAATTGCCCATGCACTGGTAACTCATACTCTTCATCATCCATGTTCTTCAGTAAATAGGAATCCTTTTCAAAACTTTGAGAAATAATAAAAGGACCAAGCCATAAAGATTCAAACTTTTTATGCTTACCTTTGTCTTCAGATCTTACATTCCAATGGAGCACTAGGTCACCAGGTTGGAATTTTTTTCAACTTGCTCTTTTATCAAACAAATATTTCATTTTTTGTTGCAATTTTATGTTTTCTTTCTATCCTTCTCTTCTAATCTCATCAAGTTCAGTCAACTGTAATATTCTGTCTTCCATTGGATCTGAGACTTCTAGCTCCTCTTCTTGTATGAACTTGTATATAGGTAACATATTATTTACAGGCATCCTAGCTTGTAGACCATAAACTAGCTCAAATGGTGACCTACTAGTAGCCTTCTTAACTATTATTCTATTAGCGCACAGGGCTAATCTCAACTTTGTATGCTAGGCTCTCTTGTTCTTTTCTAAGGTTTTCTTAAAAAATTTCAGAATACTTTTGTTATTGGATTCTTCTTGGCCATTTTCCTGAGGATGATAATCCCATATTCATTGCAAAAGTCTTTGATCTCATCAGATCTGAAACACATGGCATTATCCATGACTAATTTGGCTAGGACACCAAATCTGGTTAAAATATTCTCCATCAGAAACTTAGTAACTATCTTACTTGTTGATTTTTTAGTGGGGATAGCTTCTATCCACTTAGTAAAATAACCAGTAGCCACTAATATCCAACTGTGTCCTCCACTAGAATTTTCTAAAAATTCTCCAATAAAGTCAACACCCCACATGGAAAAATGTGCCTCAGCACTTACAGGATTTAACAATAGGGTACCTGAGAACTTTAACTTGTTTGAGAATATTTGGCAAGGCTCACACTTCTAGATAAATGCATGGGTATCTCTAAAAACACTGGGCCAATAATACCCTACTCTTAAAATCTTATGAGCAGTAGTTTTTGCAGAGAAATGTCCACCACATATCCCAGCATGCATTTCATTTAATATTTTCTAAGCTTGATCTTTATCTAAAGATAACAATAGCACACCATTTTTATCCTTCCAATATAGGTCTCATTGAATGAAGGTGTACTTCTGAGTTTGTAGCTTGAGACTCCTCTTTTGATTTTCTGACATATTTTTAGGACACTTGGTATTCTTTAAAAAATACACAATATCAGTATAAAATGGTTGTCTTTGTATACTTGTGATTATCTGATCCTGTGTCTCTGTATCATTTATTTGTACCAAATCCAAGTTATCTTTTGTCATGAGTTTTGCCAAACCCTGGCCTCTTACTAACTTTGTAATGTGGATTTCAAGATTAAATTCTTGTATTCTATTTATCCACTTACATCTCTAACCAGTTACTTTTGACTGAGTAAGGATATCTTTTACTGTTGAATGAGGAACATATGCTTGCACTTTAGCATAGACCAAATATGGTTTAAAAGATTTTATTGCTTTTACTAAAGCATATGCCTGCTTCTCCATCATCTCATAATTTAGCTCTACAGCCTGGAGAGATTTACTATAAAAGGCTATTGGATGCTCAAATCCTTGTTCATCTTTTTGTAGTAAAACAACAACAATTGTATGAAAAGATGCAAATGAAAACAAAGAAAAGGGCTTACTATAATTAGGTGATTTTAGAACAGGAGCCTCTTGCACTGCCTTCTTTATTTTCTCAAATGCCATTTGAGCTTCTTCATTCCAGTAAAATTTTGCATCTTTTTTCAAAAACTTTATGATAGGTTTAACAATTTCTGCAAAGTTTTCTATAAACCTTCTGAAAATTTTTATCTTTCCTAAGAAAGATTGAACACCCTTTAAATTTTTTGGAGCAGTGACTTTTTGGATTGCTTCTATTCTTTTAGGGTCTATTCTCACTCCATCTTTAGACACTATATGTCCCAGCAACTTTCCTTCTTGTACTGCAAAATGACACTTTTTAGGATTCAATGAAACACCATATTCCAAAGCTTTACTGAAAATTTTACCCAGGTGTTCACAATGATCTTTAGCTTTCTTAGAGTATGCAGTTAGATCATCTCGATAAACAACCATGAAAAAGTTAATAAATTCTTTAAAAGCAACATCCATGGCCCTTTGAAAGGTTGCCCCTGCATTTATCAGTCCAAATGGCATTCTGATATAGACATAAGTTCCCCAAGGAGTGGTAAATGCAGTCTTGTATTGCTCTGACTCTTTTACTAAAAAATGGTTGTAGCCAGAGAAACCATCCATCATTGATAACAGCTCACAACTAGTCACTTTATGTAGCACTTCCTCCATATTAGGCAAGGAATAATTATCTTTTAGCGAGGCAATATTCAAATTTTTGAAATCCACACATAACCTTATGTCACCATTCTTTTTCCTGTCTGGTACCAAGTTTGAAACCCATGTTGAGTGTCTGATGGGCTGGATAATCCTCGCATCCTTTAACTTCATCAACTCTTGCTGCATCTTAGGAGCCAGCAAAGGATTAATAGGCCTCTATTTTTGCCTAAATGATTTCACTTCTGATTTTAGTGGGATCTCATGTTGGAAAAGATCTTCCCTATAAGCCTTTAGGTCTTCATATGACCATGCAAAAACATGCTTATATTTTCTTAAAAGTTTAATCAAATTTGTCCTTATATGGGAATCTAAACCTTTTCCAAAATAAAAAACTTGAGGACTGGTTTCTGATCCTAAATTAATTTCTTCCAAATCCTCAACCTTAGCATTGCTTATTTTTGCTAAGTGATCATTTTGACTACTGAACAATGCTTCAAGTTCAAACAGACCCCTAGGAATCTGATTGGAACTCAATTGGACAACCTCATTTCCTAAGACATAATATTTACCATTATTGTTCTCTAGTAAGGTATTTCAATCTATGTATTGATTCTCATAATGGTCCAGACACTGAATGAATCTCAGAATATCTTGGTCATCCTGAAAAATTTGTCAGTTGTATATATTATCTAGAACAACTGGTCTTGTCTTAACTTCAAGTATTGATACCCCATGTAAGGTCTGATCATCAGTTTTCAGAGAAATATTTTCTAAGAAATCTGCCATTATATTCTTAGACCTTTTTATCCAACTTATATCAAAGACATCAAACATTTCAATCTAATCCCATAAAGCATATTTATACATTTTTAATCTATCATTTTTCACTGCATATTTGGATCTTATTTGGGCTACCACTAATACAGAATCAACATAAACCTTTAAACATTTTATTCCATGTTTAATGATAATTTCTATCCCTAAAGATAAAGCCTCATACTCTACTGTATTATTTGTACATTGAAAGGCTAGCAAAAAGGAATATTTGAAAGTTGTACCTGATGGAGATACAAGTAATACACCAGCTCCTGATCCTTCTTTTGAGCAAGCTCCATCAAAATACATTTTCCACAATCCATCATCTTGTATACTCAATTCTTTAATCAGAGGATCTGTACTTTTACACTGATGATGATCACTCTTCTGCACTCTAAAATTCTCCATGTCCACATCAATACAATAATTAATGTTAGTGTCTTCATACCATTCAACCATATGAGGAGTCCTACCTTCTCTTAACACTTTAAAATTATTTCCATTAATATTAAAAGTATTATATGATAAATCACTTTGTATGCTACCTCCCATTGAAGCACTCCACTTTCTAGACAACAACATCCCATAATGTGGTGGTATGTCAACCACAAGAACATTCATAGTTAAAATCACATCAGGACATACTGCTAATTTATAAGGCATGGCTTCAATAGTACGAATAATAGGGACTTCTCTAGAATCCATTGCTTGACATCTCCCATGAGGAGTGTCCACTTGTAATCCCATAGAATTCATGATTTCTACTGGCATGATAGTGTTTGATGCTCCTAAATCAATCATGCAATTTTTTATCATCCTTCCATTAGTTACCAGTGTTAGAAAAAATGGGTCTACAACCTTAGGAAAAGTAGTTGTGTTCAAAAAAATTTGAGGAATCTCATAAGTCAATACTTCAACTTCCTTCCCTTTGTTATTTGGTCTCTTCTCAACATTTTATGAATTTTGAATTTTTAGTGTAGGCACACCATTTAATAATGACAAAGCCTTTTCTTTATGTTCCTTAATCCTCATCATTTCTAAAAATGGAACTTTTACAGTCATTTGAGACAAACAGTGGCCCATGTCTATTGGAGTATACTTCATATCTGAGGACTTTGGTTTTTCAACTATTATATTATTTTCCTCAATCTGTATGTTCAGAGTTGGTTCTTCTTTCTTAAATTTTTTGTTTTCTATCTTAAGAGAAGTACTTGTTTCTTGTACCTTTTCTTTTCCTTCTTGTACAATAATAGGTTCTATGGTTTTAGTTATAATCTTGACCTTAGGTTATTTGTATTTTCCCCAGGTCCATCTTTCTTTTGTACATAATTGGTCTCTATCTTATTTTCTTTTATAAAGATATCGGAAAGTTGACTACCAATTGTTCTATTCCTTGGATGATAGTTGCTTCTATCTTTGTTCACCAAATATGCAGTAATTCTTGCTTTTTCCTCATCTGAAGCTTTTCTGACCAATGGAATGTCCTAATTATTTTGTGCATAACATCTTACATGGTCATTTGTTTCTTCTATTTCTTTTGTTGATGATGATTCTCTACATTCCCTTGTGAACCATATATATCATGATTTTCAATTTCATTATCTAAGTCTACATCATGAAATTAATAGGCATTTGTCATATTGTAATCACATTGTTCACTTTCATTATTGTCTTGTTCTTCATTTTTTTTCAAATCTAAGGAAACAATGCAAAAATTAGGGTTATGTGGGGCTTCACAAACCTCACACCAGAAATCATCATTGCATAAATGGACAATATTTTTATGCAGAGGGTCTGGAGTTTTGTTTTCAGGTTTGTATTTTCTAGGTGGAACAATAGGCTTCCCATCCTTAAATTAAGTTCCATAAGGATGATTTTGCATTCTATTCTGAGGATTATAAGTGTTTTTATACGATGGCCTATTATTTTGAGGAGCCCTATACTCTTTATATTTAGGTTCCTTTAGGTTACTCCTACTAAAACTTGTGTCATCTCTTCTATTCAGTTTACCAGACACCCTTCTATTCATCTCAATATTTACTGCTATCTTGTGAGCATCAGTGAGTGTTCTAGGATTCTTATCCCTAAGAGCATAACCCATTTTAGAATCAAAATCATTTAAATAATTTGTTAGACATACCTCTTCAGCCAGCCTTATTTTCTGAAACAATTTATGCATTTCCCTTTGGAATCTGGTATTGAACTCGGTGACCTCTTCATTATAATTCTTTTTGATATTATTGAACTCATTCAGCAAGAAACCTTTTTTTGTCTTATCACCATATTGATCTTTAAATAACTCAATTAATTCATCCATGGAAGCAATAGATCCATTAGAAAGACTTCTAAACCATTCTCTAGCATCTTCTACTAGAGACTGAACAAAAAGCTTCATCAACACATCTTCATGAGTAATATTCAAATCATCAATAAAATCAATGAATTTTCTTAAGTGTG
>MU224372.1:107135-123375 GCA_018584345.1 Thuja plicata
GATAAGTATAAGTCAGTTTGAAACTTCATAAAAAAGTCTAAGTATCCTTGGTGTATCACCTTTCTATTATGCAAGTTCAGTTACAAATCTTTTTTCTCCTTTTCCCAGCTCAGTTTTCAATCAGGAAATGATATACCATATTTCATAGGAAGCAGCCTAGAATCTGGAGATTCCTCTTCACTCATAGTCTATCCACAGCTAGGAGAGGTTTCCATGGTTAGGATAGAATTTTTGTGTAGCCCTAATTCCTGAGTTAGGGTGACAATTCTAAGCCTGAACAATTACTAACCTTCCTATGCTCATAGATCAAGTGCCATGTGTCCTTTATTCCTCATCCATAACGTCAAAATCAACTGTGACAGGCTTCTTCTTCTTAGGATTTGTCATAATGTCACATGCTATCACATCCTCTTCCTTAGGCCACTCAAAGTTCTGAATATTCTCTAATTGAGCCTTCAACCTTTCCCACCTAGCATCTGTAATGCTTTTAATATCTGAAATAAATTTATTGCAGTCTGTTTCTGCCTTAATTTCCTCATTTAAAAGTTGGTTGAACCTCTCCATATCTAACTCTCCTTGGTTAGAGACATAAATGTCTTTATTGGGGAGTACACTGTCAAACTCTGATATCCATAACCCTAATGGTTTGATCTGATCATCTTCAGTTCTGATTGGAGGTACAAACCTACTATAATCTATCCCTAACATCTTCAACTTAGCATCAATATGATTTTCCTTTCCTTTGAAAAAGGATAAAGTAGCCCCAATATGCTCTATCTCTATGCCAACCATGGTTACTATTTCTGGCAAATCTGATCTCAATGGTTGCACTTATGCCAATCTTTCAAAAAGAGATGTTCTAGTGGACCAAGTTGCATAGTAAGGATCCAAAATTGTCAAAAAATTTCCCACTTCTACTTGTAACCCTGGGAACCTATTATAAGCCACATACACTACATCAATCTTATCTTTGATTGTGTTAATCCTATGTTGTAAGATTGAAGTTAAGGCTTCCAAAATCACACTATTATGCTCAATAACTCCCTGCTTTGTTTCAGTAGGCATCTCCCCTGTGTCCTCTGTTTGGATCTCAACATCTAGGACCTCTTTGGGCTCAATAGGGGCAAGCTCTATTATCTCCATTAGTTGTTTGGTAAGCTCATTTATGAGCTTATCTTGTTCTTTGATTTTTATCAGTGCTAGCTCCCTATCTTTGACAATATCACTAGTATCACTAGTGAGCTTCTGTAATTTGTCTGATAGTTGGCATGTCTTTGCCTCATTAAGTTGAGAAAAATGAGTCATTACTTGGGCTATTTCCATATCCCCTATATTATCAAGTGTCCATATAATTTTATTTCCTTCCATCTTCTCTTGGATGTATGAAATAGATGGCTTTTGATCCTTGGGAGCTAGGCCCCACATTACTAATGCCTGATACTTAGGGTCATAGCCAAACCCTGTAATAATGTCTCCAACCTGAGTCTCTGATGATAGCTTGACATCAAGTTGTCTCCTTATTTGATCTATAATGAATTCTAAAGATAGGTCCCAGCCTTCCACAAATAATACTCCACTGGCTTTGACCAGCTGCCTTGCTTGCTCTGGTATGATCTCCTCAGACTCAAGATCATAATCCTATAATGCTTGTAAGGCCTCTTGGGTAACTGGGTCACCACCTGCCAATTGCAACTGCTTTCCAACTTGTTGTTGCTTATTCCATATTAGGAAATCCTTGAATTCCCTTGTCTTTATGAAGCTGTAATCTTTGAGGAATTCCTCTTGATGCAACAATCTTTCATCTATGCATGATCTGAGAGGTAACTCCTCCTCTTCTACATCCTTTTGGAGTTTCTTCCCTACCCTGATCTATTTTCTTAAATAATGATCATAGGGTCTATCTCTAGTTATTAGGGCTCCAATTCTATCTATTTTCTTCTTCCTAGAAGGCTCCCCTATTTCTACTCTTTGTCTCTTAGGTGGGGGCTCATTTGTCACTTCCTTCTCTGGGACCTCTGTTAGGTCAATGACATCTTCCTCTTCAACTACAAACTTCAATGGTACTTCTTGGTAATCTGGGTAGGATTTGGGAGAAGGACAACCCTGATCATTGTCATCATCATACTCAGACTCTGAATTTTCTCTATGGCCCTTTTCTGGTACTATTAGTGCTTCTTCTAACTGATTACATAAAAGAGTGTGGTTCTCAATCATTGCATCCATCCTTTTCAGATAAGGCATGTTAGGGTAGAAACCTCCAAAATTCATCCCCTTTCTCTTTACCTACCTCTCCAAGTCCATAAGTTCATTGAACTTAATTGCTTTCCTGTCCACCTCTTCATCTTCCAAGATGTTTCTTATTAAATCCTCCTCCATACACTCCTCATGTACCTTTGTGTAGGGGATAGTTGGTGTGAGCAACTTCTTTGCACTAAGAATGAATCCCTCAGTATCAACATGTCTATGCAGGGCCACTTTCATTCCGTAATGGTTCAACCAAGTATTCACCAAGTCTAAGGCTCCTTTTCCAACAATGAAATTGTAAATCTTGGACTGCCTAGGGGTAAAATTACCCTTTCTATGTGATGCCAAATGCTCTTTATCTGTCAAAATAAGCTTCCTGATGAACTCCATTGTAGCTATCCTTGGTGGTACATGAAATGGAAAAATGTGTGGAGGGAGGGGGCAACCATAAACCCTCATCATTGTAAATTTCTTCTCATAATAAAAATCCCCCCAATTATGGTCTCATGGCCATTTGTCAAGGTATTGGCAGGGCCTCAATAATTGAATCACCTTAATAGGCAATCTAGTCTTGTCAACCCCTAAGCACTTCAAAATTGGATAGACTATCCAATTTTCAAAGGCACAAAACTCCCGCTCTCTGGATGTATAATTCTAGACTCTGATCCAAAACTGAATTGGGTTGGGCTGATTATGGTGGAACCTCTATGGCTGTAGAAACTAACAATTCATAACTGGGAAATTATAGTAGAGAATCAAATAAATGAGTAAATAATGCATAAATTTTGGATGATCCTTCTTGTTTTGTATATCTATAAATCCCTGGTGCATCTAATCAATAATAAACTGAATGTAGTCATAATTGGAAGTAGTATGAAGACTCTGCATATCTAACACCATCATCAAAATGTCTGAGGTGATCCTTTCTTCCACAACATCCTTTCCAAGCACTCTACATAGTGCATATGATATATACTTAATATAGAAATTAAGGTCTTTGTAAAAATATGGAGTAGCTCCTGGCATGGGGGTTATATAAGTCTTCAATCTCTTAGGGACATGATGATCCCTGATCAATTTAGCAAAAATGTCAGATTCGCTAGTGTACCTATTCTCTAGGCTCTTCAGATTTATCTTAGTAGCCATAGGATAGTAGACATTAAAATCTTTCATAAAATTATTATGGTCTAGGGTGATTAAGGGCTTTCCATCATCCCTCTTAATGGTTTTGATTAAAGGGTCATATCTACTAGCCAATTCTAGTATGAAATCAACGTCGACAAAGACATCAGAAACTAGAAACCTAGCTAACCCATAGGTCCAAGGGTTTGATATAGGCATGGGTTCATCACTATTATTAAATAAATAATTGAAAAGTGAATACCCTGATGACCCTAGTGTTCTTTCATCCCTAACATAAGCCATATCATCAATTAAAACATTTGCACTAACCTTTCGATTCTGGTTTGAACCTGGGAGCAGAGTGAGGAATTCATTGAGTAGTTTCTTTTTCCCTTTGACTCATCTTCAACATCATCACTTCTCCCACTGGTGGAGGCCATACTCTGTGTTTGACTCATACTTCCTTTCTATTCTACTCTCAACCCTTATTCACCGATAATGAAACAAAACTACTGAAAACCCTCACAACCAAACTGTGAATTCTCTGAAAACTGTAGCTCTAAACTCTAGAACACTGTCAATTATAATCTTTTCTAAATTCTAAATCAGGCAACCACCTTGTGAATCACTTGCTGTTGAAAATCTTAACCTTTCTCAAAAAACACTAAATCTTTGTAAATTCTTCGCTCTGAGAAAATAGAAACTTGGTAGAAATGAAATGACAACGGACAAGTATACTTATAACTACTAATTGAATGTAGATGTCACTTCAAACTGGTAATTCAATCACTTCACCATTATCTTCACATACTGCGACTTCAATTTCTATTTTTAGCCGTGGCATTCAAACTGTCAGATAATCAATTTTTGATGAGTGTTTTTTCATAAAAAACCTTATAAAATTCAAAATGAAATCAAAATCAAATTTGATTAGCTACATTAACTCATACTACGACTACTTTCCCATTTGTCATAATCTTTGTACTCTAATTGGTTAAAAAATGTTAATAATGGCACTGCTGAAAAGTTCTGATTTACTTCTCGCGACTCAGTACTGAGTGATCTCCCTGTCGCTTAATAATTTCACTAAATGCAGTTCTTTCAAGAGACTGAGCGACTGCCATAGGATTAAAACTTTGATCAACGATTGGCGTGATGTCACTTGATATCTTAACTCAACCCTCCATCTTACAGAGACACCGCGACAAAGCATTCTCTTAATTGTTCTTTTACCTCAGGTTCCATCTGGAGAATCAGCGACTGTGATTTATGTATGTCGCTGGATAATTTTCTTAACTCATGCTCAATCAAGAGACCACACGAATAATCACATTAGTTTCTTATTCGGACGATTAATTTACCTTTATAATGTGCATCAGGAGATAACACAACCACCATTGATTTCCTTTTCCTCTGTATCCAACGGTTGTTGCTAAGTCTCTTAATCCTTAATACAAACCCTAATACTTCATGAGACTTAGCGATAAACAAACATGTGTCATATTTTTCCTTTTGTCTCTTCATTTCTTGATTCCTTTTAACTTTTCAACCTTATCAAGTGACTGCGTGACTACCGTTGATTTCACCTACATATAATGCTTGTCGCGTGATCTCTTAATTTTAAACTTAACTCTCTTTAGATCACGTGACTTTGCGAAAACACCTTTACGGAAACTCATATCTAACCTTTAGTTTATCCAGAGACCTGGCAACCATCTAATCTCCATGTTGCTTGATAAGTTATAAACCACAATTGCAATCAAGAGACATCCTGACTGTCGTTAGATTAACTTTCTTATCCACGGTTGTCGCTTAATCTCTGAATCTTTTACTTAACTCACTTTTGATCATGAGACTTGGCGACAACACGGTTTTCTTTAACATATGAAATTAACTGATAACCATGGGTTACATTAAGAGATAACACGACTGAGTAGTCTCAAAGTCACCAAATGAAATAAATAACTTCACTTTTATCAAGAGAAAAAGCGACTATCATTGGATTATTTTTTGAGATCAACGGTCTATATTAAGTCTCATAACCTTTCCAGTATATTATTTTTCATCATGAGACCACGCGACCAAAGCTTTCCGCTAAGTCTCGAGACCATAAGGAATATTCATTTCTTCTAACGAGACTTAACGACTGGGAAATAAACACATGTAAATAATCTTGGACTTAAGTTATGAAAAAGTAACACAAAAATAGAACCGGCTTGGAAACTTTAGGGCTTTTCTACAATTTTGAACCAAATTTACTCCAAGACTTAGCGTTTTTGACATCTTGATCTAGGTTTCAAGCAAAAACTTCATTTATAGAGATATGTAAATGGTTTCAAACATGAATCTTTAACTTCTGGGCATAAAAATGACAGGGACTTTAAGAATTTTTAGGGTAGACTCAAAAAAAGGAAATACAACCAACATGACCTTCTCAAAAAAATGGGATATAAAGGAAAATGACCTTTAGGAGACAAAGGAAGGGGACTTGTTGAACCTATACACATGGAATTCACAAATACCAAAGATAAGACAGGACTAGGTTTCAATAATAAATCTAAAACCCTACTTCAAGAGATGGTCCAATCTTTGATGAAGGAAGTGATGAAGAAGAAGAAACAGAACTAGAAAAATGGACCTATGAGAGACTATTGCATATTGGTACAGAGTATCCCAATTATCAAGGAGAAAGATATGTACCTAGGTTAGAGACACCAGAAGACACTCATGTTCCTTTATTGACACAAGATAATATTCAAGAAGTAGAGGAAACAACAGAAGACACTCTAGAAGTTCCATTGATAGAAACACCTACTGAAGCAACACCCCAACAACAAGATTTACATCCTAATTGGGGGAAGTTGGTCACAATTTAACACGTCCTAGATTTACCACACTTAGATCTACAAGTGGCTAATAAGGTACATCAGGTAACTATTGTTGAGTTTCTAAACAGATCAGATGATGAAATAATAGACACACATGATTATGAATGGGATGTCCTATCTGATGCTACCATGGACATTGTAGTAGATGTGATTTATAAGTTGGCACCAATATTTCAAAGAGGAGAGAGTTCTAACACTTCCCCTGATATTGTTGTTGTTCTAGAATTAGATGAGATACCACTACCTATAATTCTTGATGAAGAAACTGGTGTTTTACTAGGTCTAGAGGACATTATGAGACTACAATCAATGAGTTCCATTTTGCTGAGAGAAGAAGAAGAAAGCTCAACTGATGAGTCGCTAGATTTAGGTCCACATATTACTAACAATGACCCTATTAATGATGATTTAACTCTTGATGATCTAAATACTATAGAAGTTGACCTAATAGAACATGTCTTGTCAGTTAAAAGTCTTGACACTAACATGATGTTGTCCTTACCAAACTCCGATTCATTATCCTTGATAAACCCTGACTTAATTGACTAGACAAATTTAGATCCTAATCCTATCATGAACTTCCCTAATGACTACACTTTGGCTTGTTACCTAAATGCTTGTAAACCTTATCCTTCTTCCACCAATGCAAAGAGCATGAACATGTTAGAGGAGGATATCAAGTTTCTCAGTCACAAATTGAAAAATAAAAAGAAGAAAAGAAATGATGGTTAAAACCACGTTGTGGCAGTGTCAAATTATAAAATAGTAAAAATAAAAGATGTATCTGATGGTGAAAACCTCCCAGAGGTGCCAAAAGATGGGATTCTTGATATCCTCCCTGAGCACTTTCAAGAAAGATCTTCAGTTTTGATAGAACCAATACAAACAGTTAACTTGGGCACCGCTAAAGTTCCTCAAATTATTCACCTAGCACAATCCTTTTTAGAAGAGGAGAAGATACAATTCACCAAGTTCCTAAAAGAGAAAAAGATCAACTTTGCATGGTTTTACACAGATATGCTTGGACTAGATCCTGAATTAATAATACACCATTTATCTATAGCTCCTGGGATCAAACCCATAAAACATAAACTAAGAAAGATGCATCCTCATGTTGCATTACTAGTAAAAATAGAGCTAGAAAAATCACTGAAAGCTGGATTCATAAGAGTCATCGCTTATGCAGGGTGAATTTCTAATGTGGTACCAGTATCTAAAATAGATAAATCTATCAGGATCTATATTCACTTTAGAGACTTAAACAAAGCATGTCCTAAAGATGATTTTCCACTGCCAAACATTTATATGATCATAGATCTAAAAATAAGCTATCAAATGTACTAATTAATGGATGGTTTCTTGGGCTATAACCATATTGAAATTGCTCCTAAAGACCAAGAGAATACTGCATTTACATGCACATGGGGAAATTTTTGCTGGAACGTTATGTCGTTTGGATTAAAGAATGCAGGTGCTACATACAAAAGAGATATGGCTACCATATTCCATGATATGATACATAAAAACATGGAGGATTATGTAGACAATACCTTAGCAAAGTCAAAACAATGGAGTACTCATATTAAAGACTTGTGGAAGATATTAGATCGCATGGAGCAATTTCAACTCAGGCTTAATCTAAAAAAATGTGCCTTTGGAGTTCAATCAGGAAAGTTGCTAGAGTTTATTGTATCAACAAAAGGAATTGAGGTGGACCCTAAAAAAGTTAAATCTATACTAGAAATGACTCCACCCAACATTAGTCAAATGAGGACATTACAAGGAAGACTCTAGCCAATCAGGAGATTTATGTCACAACTTGCAGATAAAGCACAACCTTTTACTAAATTGCTACATAAGGGTGTCACCTTCAAATGAGATGAACATTGTGAAAATAACTTCAAATAATTAAAAGAGTACTTGGCTACTCCTCCTATTCTCATGGAACCCATTCATGGAAAGCCATTACTCCTATACATTTCAACTATAGCTACATCACTAGGAGTATTGTTGGCGCAAGAAGATGAAACTAAAAAGGAAAGAACAATCTACTATATCAGTAGAACACTAGTATCTTATGAACTCAATTACAACATAATTGAAAAATCTTGCTTAGCAGTTGTCTTTGCATCATAGAAATTGTGACATTATATGCTATCACATATAGTAAGGCTCATTGCAAAGATAGATCCTTTGAAATACCTCTTAAGCAAGACAATATTAACAGGAAGACTAGAAAAGTGGGTCCTGATTCTGAGCAAGTTTGACATTGAGTATGTGGATAGAAGAGCTATTGAAGGACAAGTCCTCACAAATCAATTAGCTGACTCACCCTTGCAAGATGATGCACCTCTGATAATTGAATATCCTGATGAAACAATAATGCATTTAACTAAACATTCATGGAAGATTTACTTTGATGGTTATTTCACGCAACAAGGTTCTAGAGCAAGAGTTCTCTTCATTACTCCTCAAGGCTACAAGATTCCCAAGGCATACAAATTAATGTTTCCATGCACCAATAACATTTCTGAATATGAAGCATTAGTGAATGGTCTAAAATTATCTATGGAATGGAAGATCATAGAGTTACATGTGTATGGTGACTCTCAGCTTATTATTAATCAAGTAAATGGATACTATCAGACTAAAGATGAAAAGATGATGCCTTATAAACAACTAGTTGATGACCTGAAGAAGTGCTTTGTCTTCATCACATTCCAGCAAATTCCAAGAATAGAGAATAAAGTTGTAGATGCTATGGATACACTAGCATCCATGTTACAACTAGAAGAACATCAATTCCTCTATGACTTCTTGGTGGAATAACTATCCTACCCAGCTTTTGATACCCCTGAGTACCAAATAATTTGTGCTTTGAATGCCCAAGACCAATCCCAGTATGCCAAACTCATTTCCTATCTAACTGACCAAACTTTACCTGATGGTTTATCAAATAATAAAAAATGAGCCTTAATTAGGACAACATTGCATTATATCCTCATTACTAATAACTTATATAGATGAGGTCTCGATGGTACACTTCTTAGGTGTTTAGAACAAGAAGAGATGAATCATGCATTGAAAGAAGTCCATGAAGGTGTATGTGGATCACACTCAAATGACTTTTCACTAGCTAAGAAATTGCTAAGAGTAGGATATTACTAGCCCACAATGGAAAAAGATGCTATTCCATTTTCAAAGACATTTCATAAATGCCAAACACATGGAAATCTCATCCATGCTCCTGCTAGAGAACTCATACCATTCATAACACATTGGTCATTTTAGCAATGGGCCTTTGATTTGGTTGGACAAATATATCCTAATTCTTCAAGTGGACACAAATACATCATTACGGCCATTGATTATTTCACTAAGTGGGTTGAAGTTGTGCCACTGGTCAAAGCCACTGGCAAATAGGTGGCTATGTTTATCTTGAACTACATTATTTGTAGATATGGGATACCCTCTTCAATTGTCACAGACAATGGGGGGAAATTTAAAAACCAAGACATCAAAGACCTTTGCACACAGTTTCACATTACTCAACATTGTTCCTCAATCTATTATCCTAAAAGTAATGGACAGGCTAAGGCATCTAACAAGAACATTCTCAAAATCCTACACAAAATTGTGAGTAAGTCTGGCAGAGACTGGAATTTACAATTAAATATGGCACTTTGGGCCTACAGAAAAAATATTAGAACACTAACTAGAGCCATGTCATTTCCCTAGTCTATGGCGCTGAGGCAGTATTACCTATTGAGGTTTAAATCCCATCTTTGCGGGTATCTTTACAAGGTCTTGTTACAGATGAAAAATATCGCATTGATAGGGTAAATTCTTTAGACTTACTTGATGAGCGCAAGCAACAAGCGTTTGATCATCTGAAAGTGTACCAAAAATGCATGTTAAAAGGGTAAAATAAAAAGGTCAAACCAAGACACTTTCAAGTGGGGGATCTTTTTCTGAAAGAGAATCCTAAGAATCAACCTTATAACATAGAACAGAAAGGAAAAGTTTGAACCAAATTTGCTGGGACCTTATGTCATTACTGCAACCTTTGGGACTGGAGCTTATTAGTTTGCTACACCTGAGGGAGATGTTCTTCCTGGTCCCATTAATACTCTACATTTGAAGTAGTTCTATGCTTGATGTCTGGCTAGCAGAGCCTATGCAGTGAAAATCTTAGAAAATACCAAAAAAAATCAGAAAATTGATCCTGAAGATATTCAAAAATAGTGGAAAAAGTCCTGAAAAAAGGTATCCTTGGTGAAAACCTGGCAAACAGGCGCCTTGATACTACAAAAAAAAAAAATTTAAAAAAGCAAAAATTAAAAAAAATTTGAAAAAGAAAAAAGTGTCTTGATGAAAACCTGGCAAACAGGCGTCTTGGTAGCAAAAAAAAAAAAAAGAAGCTTTGTTGAGTGGTGAAAACCTGGCAATTAGGCATCACTCAAACTCTGTGCTTTATCTATCAATGCACTGATGACTCTAAACCTTCATACTCACACCTTTGCTATTTGGTGACTCTAATTCCCTACAAATGTCCTATCCTTGCTTGGGAATTGTCTGCATTTGCATCTTAAGAATAGTCATTCTACACTGGGGGCATCTTTGCTAGCATGGTTAGTTTGCATCTGCTAGGTTGTCCTAAGCGTCTTGTCTAGGATGGTTTGCCTCTCAAAATAGTATTTCTCAATACTTGCACTTAAACATCACTATCACAAACAAAGTGTTTCTTCAACACCACCTACCTGTAACAGACATCAAACTAGTGTTTCTCAACACTTTATAGAACTTAAATGAACTAGTATTTTTCAACACTTTAATAAAAAATGAACTAGTGTTTCTCAACACTTTAATCAACCAGTGTTTCTAAACACTACATTGGATTCCAATTGCTGACAAAATTAATCTCACATACATGAAAACATATTGCTTAAATTCCAAATTCTGATTGATGAATCTCTATTGCGCTTGACAAATGAATCAACAATATTTCTCAATACTACTTAAACACATAGTTTGATATTGGCTTGATTATGATTCTTTTATTCTCCCATGATGTTTTATACTAGGGGTGTCTAAGTGATTATAAATTTTCTTTGATTGATTCTCAATTGGTGATTGTTATGTCTAACAAGTAACTCCATGATGTCTATTCAAAGACAAAGAGTCACAAGGACAGGGGGCATAACATTTTCTTAATTTTATGCGTATGGTGATTGTTCCAATTGATCCTATAAATTTTACCTAACTTGGATGTTTATGGTAAGAGCTGCCAACACGACTGCATAGCTGCATATATCTCGATCCTTGTTATGTGTAAACTATGGTGTGGTTGAAACAATTTCCTTGTCTATTTTCTACATCAGCTTCTCACTAAGGCATACACTACATGATGTACCCAAGAATATGAATTTTCAAGGTCATTATGGATCACATACCTTACATTACACTTGAACATAAACTGATTCTTAAAAGTAAAAGGAGATAACTAAATTGTCATCCTAGCTTCTATGCCTTGATGCCTAAGTTTATTTCTGACATTGCATCCAATACACATAGTATTCATACTTTCATGATACCAGTGGGTATTAGTGACAATTTTACTATCAGGTGATGTTCGTTACAACAAACACCCAATGATGATAAAATACTACAATGTATATCAGTGACAGTCCTACGAGTCTACATGTAGATGCATTTAAAGATTGCGTCAAAGCATAAAAAGGACTTGAGCTTAATACAAATTCTTGATTCATCCAAAATCCAAGTTAATTACATACATCAAGATTACTAATATTAATATCGTTGCATATCCATGACATACATTCCGCATTCATAAATGAGAAAGATAAAAGAAAAAAACAAAGCATTCAAGCATTGCATTTCATTTTACATCCTAAGTGCATCCATACATTTATTTGCATAAAGAAAATCTCAAAAACATTCATTTTGCATATTCACTTAGTATCATTTGAAACACATTTATATCAGTAATAAATCAATGAGCATAAATGATGTCATCACATATCTAATCTAACTCATCACGAGACCAAGATAAACATAATCACATGTGCATCATATCTAAACACCTATCAAAGCATGAGAACCCATCAACATATCAAAAATCAAGATCAACTATCTCAGATATATCAGATATAGATAAGATCAAAAACATGGAACTGTCTACAAAAGAGTATCAAAGTATCCAGCGAATCAAATATACATGTATAAAGGTCATCGTACAAAAGAATGATCTCAGAAGGATCAAGATATACAATATGATCTAAAAAATATGAAAATATGCAGTATCAGGTCTGACTACCACCCTCTTCTTGATCTGGAGGAGGAGGAGGAGGTGGTATAAATGGATTTGGTGGAGGCATGGCCCCCTTGAACTAGTGAGCCATCCATAAATACAATGGTTCTCTCTGACCATCTGGAACCATAGCATGATATAATCTTGAATAATAAGCTGCTCTCTATCCCTGGTGTGTCTCCGTGCGAACCTGTATGTCTCACTCTGCTCTCAAACGCTCAAGTTGTGCATCCCTGTTAGCAAGAAAGGCCTCTAAGGTCATGATCCTTGCTCTGAGCTTCTCACACTCACACTCGCACTATGAAAATGCATCTCCGTCCTTGCCTGAAGAACCTCTTCCTGAATCCCATGTAGATGGTCTTTCCTGTGGCCTATCCTATTGACATTGTCTCTATCCCTATTGATCTCTTGTCAAGAGTGGACCTGGATCCCTCTAGGGAACAACAAATTTGAATCGAGTCTACCTCCCACTACTTTTGGCGCTCTCTCCACCACACAAAACACCTTGACCCCTATCATCTGCATCATCCTGATCATCCAGAACCTGTCCCCTATTAGGAGGAGGGTGTCTCCCACTATATCTTCCACCATCCCTACCTCTGTCTCTCCCCACAGCTCCTCCCTATCCTCACTACACTCCCCCTCTGCCTCAGACATGATGGTCATCAGTGGGATCATAATCAATTGGATCCTCAATCCATGGAATGTCCTCATCAGACATTGTGAACCATGGAAATGGATACTGTAACATCTGAGTGTGGTACCCATCAGAACATCTTGCATCTGCTAACTCAGGCTAAAGATCCCAAGGTACTGCTATCATATCTCTAATAGCTCTCTATGTAGTCTCATACATTAGCTGAGGACCCCATAGTGGTGTCTCATCTTAGATCCATGCATATACAGATATTTCATGGCACCTACCCTGCATATGGTCATATTGTCTCAAAACATGTTTGACTAAGAATCTCTCAATAACATATCTGATCCAGCCAATCAGGTACCTACTCTAGAAAAAATAAGGCATCTAGCGCCTATCTGATAACCACTCCTCATAATCAAGGTAGGGTCTCCACACTAATATAATCATATCATCTAGAAGATGACACCAATACTCCACCTTTCCCAGATGGGGCTGTTGTATCCAATTTGAGTACATCTACACATATGGCTGCTCTGCTAAACGTTGCCTATCGACTATCGACCTTGAAACTGGGATTTGCTCCCAGACCTAGATCTGAAGAACAAGGATGCCAACTATCATACTCCGTGAGTATTGATATACAATCTCATGCAACTCCCTATATATGTGAGCGAGTATACAACTACCCCATGCAAATCTACATCTAGAAACCATCATCTGCTCAAGCATGTCAATCCAACCAACCATGAATCCATGTTGTCCTCGGTCAGGCATAAGGACACCTCTGATCAATCTGGCCAAGTATACAGGAAGCTTCTCATAGTGATCACACATGTAATCACATATAAGGTAACAGAGCGTAATAGTGTCATCCTTAAAGAATCATTGTGTCGTGGCAATCACTAAAATAGAGGTGGAATCAAACTGCACCTCTCGACCCATAACAAGAACTCTGAGTATCTACTACACATCCTTTGGTGTAATGGGCATCTCTCCAGTAGGTAGATGGAAGGTGTTGTGCTCCGAGTGCCATCTCTTGACAAGAGAAGTCAACAACCCCCGATTTACCCTGATATCAGGTAAATCTCTCGAAGACAATAACCCAACACGAGCTACTAACTTTGCCTCGTCATCAGTCAAAGACCTCGACAGTGCAAGGACACGCCCAGGCTATGGTCCTCAAAATGAGATGACCTCAAAAGGAAACTAATCACAAAATGTAGAAAATTTCAAAATCAATAATATATCTAAGGCAGCTAAGAAGAAACAGACTTTGCTAGGTGTTGTGGCCATCAAACAGAGAAAAATAGTCAAAATTGCAAGAAACTTAACTCATTTACTAGAAATGATTTTGTTTCCACGGGGTGCGATTCCTTTCACAGGATGAGATCCCTGATTCCTGGGGTGTGATGGGGCATCCAAGAAGCAATTCTATTTTTACAGGATGCGACACAGGATGCCGCATGTGACCCTGTTTCAACAGGATGCAACAAACTTGAAAATCCTAAATTTTACTACAGCATGCGATAAAAGATCTCACACTAGGTGTAATCCTAAATTGATAGGATGTGATACAGTATTTATGGTGAAAATAGGATATGACACGTAATTTACAGGATGCGAACCTAAACACCCAAAATGACGCAAAACTAACTTGCTTATATCTTGAGCAAAAATGCATAAAATTAAAAATTGCAAATTTGACAAGCTAGGTTTTTTAGCACTTACTAGAGTTGGGTAGTTAGCTGGGTGCTGATGTCAACAACTGAGCTCAAATTGATGCTTCTCCATGGGGACCACTATCTTCTCTGTAGATCTCTCTGAATTACTAAGGTTAAAAGTGAAAAGGAGTGAGTAAAAAGTGATTTTGGACCTATATATTTAACTTTTTGAGCTATATAGGAGCTCCAGAACTCCTCCCAGATAAGTGAAACTCATTTTGTTCTCTTTCTGATCAATCAAGAATGAAATCCAATGTGTAAACAATGTTCTACACAATAGAGTAAAATTTTACGACAATTACTAAAAATGCAGAATTGCTCCATATACTAAAAATGCAGAATTGCTCCATATGTTCTGAAAATAATTTGTAAGCTTTACGCAATCAGTTTTTCAGGCTCCATATCATCAAATTGCACCTTATTCATCAAAAATCTTGGTTATACATTATTTTATCAGAATTAAAACTCACATTTTAACGTGATTAACTTGGTAAAATTGTGTTTTCTCTAAACACACCTTCGTTTCTCCACTTCTTCTAAATTGATTCTTTCTCGATTCAATTGATAAATTCAAGTGATACATCATTCTACAAAGGGATTTATTATTTTCCTTTTATTTCATTCTCGAGGGGGCATGATCACACAAAAATCAATCAAATTCTTTCTCAAAACAACATTAAAATGACTTCGTTATCAAACAAACTAAAGGCATGACAGTTCCTTGACTAAGTCAGGACTGTTGGATTGAAGGCTTCAGTTCTCACAAGCTCGATATCCTATGTCTACTTTTCTTAGATTCTTATTAAGATCATGGTAGCTTTGTACTGACCTTTATTCGATCAAGTTTGGAGTCGGTATTATCAATTTTTGGACGACAACCAAGTTCAGAATTGGTATCTTTAAGATCTTTTCTTATTGACCTTTGTTCGATAAAGTTCAAAGTTAATTCTATCAGTTTAGTTCAATCAAGTGTGAGACTGATCTCATCAGACATTTATTTTGATCAAATTGTTATCCAAAATCTAATCATACAACAAAATAGGCACTAAAAGAGAAATTTGCATGTACATGTTACCCAGTTAACACTATCTTACAGATTTTGATGATTTGCATTCACTTACTACATTTATTATTAGATTTTCACTTTATGTACTCTAAGTATTAATCAAATTATTATACATTCAAAATTTATCATTGATCATTACATTGTGCATTCATAAGAATGTAGTACAAATGTCCTTTGATTCATATTTCATGTTTCAATAAACATAGTACATTGCAAATGAAAGTA
>MU224372.1:127282-137708 GCA_018584345.1 Thuja plicata
CCTAATTATGTCAAGACAATTCTTCAATTTATTGGCATAATTCATTAAATCAAATTTAATCTCCTAAGTGGTTTTAATCACTAAATCAAATTAATTGCCTTAGCCAATTAAATCAATTAAATCAAAATAATTGAATTAAATAAAAATAATTCAATTAAAACAATTCTAAACATGGCTAAAGTAATTAATAAAAGGGAATTAAATAAATCCCCAAATTACATTCCCGTTTACAAAAGGGAAAGTCAATTCCCTAACCAATGGGAGTGAAATCACTTGGATCACCTCACATGGATCATCAAAGATTCAATCTCCACCTCTCTTCCACTTTCACTCCTAACCTCTCATTCACCTAATTCTTCTATAAATAGAATGAATTTTAAGCTCAATGGGCCCCTAATTTTAGAAGTAAACTTATGTTGCTTGCATTCTTAGAAATCTTTATGCATTTTAGAGTAAATCTTGATTGCATTGTTATAATCTTCATATTGAAAGCTAAAATGAACCATTTCTTGAGCATATAGGCTAGTTTCTTTCAAATCTTTCATTCGAAGTTGTATATGTCACCAATTATTGCATAATCTGAGGGAAATTATAGAATTCTTCACACTCCTCTTAGATCTGAAGCAATAAGTCAATTTTAGTGTTTGATTCTATGGCTTATTCTATGTTTTTCACTAATGTAATGACTTATTGAAGTGTTGTGTTGCAGCTTGTAGGAACCACAAAATACACACATAGAAGGAAAATAGTTTGATGAAGAACATAAGAAGATAAAGGCAAGTGGTAAAAAGTTAAAGGTGGTTGGTACTCCTACCACTAAATCTGTCAAGCTAGATTTGGGAAAATTTATTTTTCTTGACAATATTGTTGAAAGAGTCAAGAAGTGGGGTGTACTTGTTGGTGGAAGGAAATTCTATGACAATAATGCAGAGGACCAGACAAAGATTCAAGATGCAGTTGAGCTTAGTATGCACAAGTTAAGTAAAGCACTTATTGAATTGCAGGGACAAATTCCTACATCTCTATACAACATGATTGGAGCTAGGTGGTATATAATTTTTAAGGAAAACAAGGAAATAATTGAATACAAATTAGTCCAATTACAACCAGAGATGTCTATAGAGGAAATCAATGAGGCACTTAAGAAAGTTAGACATGCATTCAAGACTAAGTCAAGAATGATAAGATTAGTGATTGGTAATTCTCAATCAGTGCAAGAGTAAATAGTGAGTATTCTAAAGAAATTCTTAGGTCTCATTGAAGATAAGTAAGATGATCAAGACAAAGATGAAGAGGAAAAATAAAAATATGATAATTAACCTGTGATTACACAGATTGATGAAGGATGGATAATTGATGGTGTGAAGATCACACTTGATGATGTTTATTTTGATGACTTGAAGGATACCATGGACACCATAGGTGATGTTCCTGTCATGGTTATTCCTAAAGATACTGAAGATCCTAAGGCTACAACAGATGAACAGGCGGATATAATAGCAAATCAAATGATGATTGATGATACTACAATTGATGTTCCTACCGGTGAGCAGCAACAAGAACCAGCAGTAGAGGCAAATGGTGAAGCAAAAGACAAATAGAAGGAGTGCATGCACATACCAAGGATGTGCAGAAGAAAGGAGATAAGGAAAAAAAAGAACAAAAAAAGGAGAAGACTATAGACATAGAAAAAGAAAAGGTAAGATCTTCTATGTCTATTTTTCAGAAAATTTTTAATAAGATGGATAAAGATGATATGCCAGTCATTCAAGGATCAATAGACCTTAATACAATGAGCCCAATAGAGTTGATGAATGTTTCTATGGCCATTAATTCTAAAGACAAAAGTGATCAAAAGTAGGAGGCCCAAATTATTTAGACTGCAAGAGATATATTGTCTGATTTAGTGCCTGAAGCAATTTATGATGATAAGGATGTGCCTCTTGAACAATTATGCAATTGAACAAATACATAGTCTAGAGGATACAACAACAATAAAGGCAAAAAAAGACTATAAAAGAAAGAAGTCAAAGAAGTTAATCCAACAAATTGCACTTCACAGAAGAACATTGATGGTTGAGATTAATAAGGTGAAACAAGCACTGATAGAAGGCGGTAATTTTCTTACTTCTATTACTGACTTCTCACAATTTTTTAAGGCTAGTGAGCATAAAAGAGCTGAATCTCAACATGAGCTATAAAAGTTAGTCAAATTTTTTGATCCAATGAATCATTCCATTACAAGTTTTGGAGCATCAGTGATCAGTATTAATCATAAGTTCAAAATTTATAATAATGAGAATGAGAAAATGGCTGCAAATTTGATAGAGCTACATGATCTATTGATTCCAAAGTTGGAAGTTTTTTAGAAAGGATTTAAGGATTCAGCAGTAATATCAGCTCTACCTAATATGAGTATAGTGGAAGAATTGGAGGAGCTAGCCTATTTACTAACCGGTCAGATAGTGATTACTAAGCATCTCAAGAAGTTATGGGAGACTGATCTACAGGTCTTAAAGACCAATTTTGTAGATATATTCAGTAGATTGTAATAGGTATATGCTACTCTCTATGAATAAAATTTTGTTTGATCATTTATTGTAATACCCTTGTCATTGTTGTCAAAGAGGGAGAAGATAACGTGAGAGTAGATATAGTAGTATAGAGTAAAAATTGGCTAAGTATTTTGCAAAAAGGGAGCATTAAATAAATCATCTATTTTTAATTACCATAGGGGAGTAATCCTAAAGTTTAGCTATGTACTTGTGTATTTTTTTTTTCTTAGTCAAACACTTAGCAATTTTTCTAAGTGTTGTCATCAATTCCAAAGGGGGATATTGTTGGCATCTGATGAAGATGATAATATCCTAGATTATGTGGTAAATGTTGTAGTGTTGTCATTACTAGCAACAAGTCTTCTTAATAGGTCAAATCAGTTATACTAGTGATGAAGGTGATTGCATATGAATTTTTTTAAGTATCCAATGTATGAGTGATAACACAGTTTGTGATGAGAATTTTGGTGTGCGGTGATAATTTGAAGGCTTCATATGATGCAATCATGCAGATAGTATCTATAGATTCATGATTACCTACATCTATGATCGTTTAAGCTGATTTAATGCATAGATTGAGATTTGAGGCAAACACCAATGATATCGGCAAGAACAGTCAACCGATTCAGTCATGGTGATAAAATTGAGGAAGGGATAAATTACGTGTCAAAGCTTGATTTAGTTGTGAATTAAATTGTTGAGGGTTGACCTTGATGATTTCAATTTCCTATGTTGGCATTTTTTTATTATGAATTTTGTTTAGGATTTGGAGGATGAAAATAGGTAACATGTTTTAAGGTTATTCCACCAACCTAGATGTGTGTATAAGAGACAAAATTGAAGAGTAATTGAAAGTTTTTTTTATTGCGATGATTATAGTGGTTGCAGCGGATGTTTATGTCAACACAATAGTGATTTGAGAAGTGATGAAGTGGATTTGTCAAGAAGAGTATGCTACTTTCAAATAATTTCAATTGATTTTATTCGCAAGGCAAGTCCTAACCAGCTTGTGATCAAAATCCTCTAACAAGGTTTCTCTTAACAGGGTAAGCATGATCCGAATAGGTCTAAAGACTAAATAATCTAATAGAGTGACTCTTAGAAGGAGTTTCAAATCCATTAACATGGTAGTTCTTAATTTGACTTTGTAATACCTTCTAATCGGGATAAAGATACTCTTAACTTGGTATACCCCTAATAGGGTGATGTAATGCTCCTAACAGGGTAGATCTTATTTGTGCACTAGTGAGATTTGTGGGTGATAATTCCCACTATATTTTTTCCCCCTAACAAGGGTTTCCATGATAAATATTGGTGTCATTGTATTGTTTTCATAGATGTATGCTTTGTTATACTTTTATGTTATATTTAGCTTTGCATGTTGGTTACTTTAGAAGTTGATGAAAAGATTTTGCATATCTGTGGTTGCACTGGTTCAACCCCGCCTCTCAGTGCCTTATAACATTAACAATTACCTCCTTCCCCTTCATAAGGCTCTCCATTTTGTGGTATTATGTCCTTAGGTGTAAAACAATCTCATTTGGTCAAGCCAAGAATCAGGAACCCTCGCATTTTTGGTGTAAAGCCTAGTTTTTGAGTCTTATCCCAAAGGTGAATATGTTTTTTTCTGGATTCTCTTGCAAAATAAAATTTTAACTACTGACAATTTTTTTCACAAAGTTTTTTCCATTCCCAATCGATGCTACCTTTTCTTGGTGGAAGAGGAATCGGTTGATCATTTAGCTATTCATTGTTCATTCTCTGCCTCTATTTAGAGCATAATTATGCAGCTCTTCAACTTATGACGGGTTCTCCCTAACACTTATCAAGATCTCTTCAAGAATTGGTGTCAACTTGGCTCCAATAAGGCTATGAGATATATTTGGTCCCTTATCCTGCCTCACTTTCTTTGGGGAATCTGGAAAGAGAAAAACAATCATATCTTTAGAGATACAACTCTCTCATATGATATTATTTTTGAAAATATTCATAGATCTTTCTAGGAGAATGCCAATAATATCAATTCTATGAAGGGGATTCTTAAAGACTAGAGTATCATCCAACCGAGGGACCTCTAAACGGTGAATCTCGATTGGCCTTCCAAGAATGCTAGAGAAGGTTGTATTTGGAACTTCCCTCCTCTTGGCTAGATTAATATTAATTTTTTTGGGGTGGCCAAGGGAAACCTAGGGTCGGATGGGTGTGGGAGAATGATAAGAGATGATAAGGGCATGTGTCTGGTAGTGGAGGTATTCCCCTTGGGAATACATACTAACCACCTTGTTGAGGCAATGAGAGCTTACTAGGTTTTGAAGCTTGCCAAGAAGTTGAACTATTCTATTGTATGGATTGAGGGGGACTCTAATGATATCATTAGATTCCTTAAAATTCTTTGTTCCCCTTCATAGAATATTATTAACTTAATATCCTCCTCGTTGGATATTATAAATTCTTTTGATAAAATCCATATTTCCCACAGATATAGGGAAATAAATAGTATGGTTGACTGGTTAGCCAATGTTGGTGTTAAAGATGATTCACCCATCACGTGGTATGGTGAGATGGAGTTTAGTAATGATGCCAAGGCCATCTTAAGACTTGATCATACCCTTGGAAAAGTGAGATTTAATGTCACTGAGTCCAATGATGAAGCAAATCGATAGATTTATTATGAGTTATGGTGATATCAGTCCTTTCAAAAGATTGGACAATTATATCCCATGGCCTTCGCACACTTTCTGGGTGTTTAAGGCTTTAATCAATTTTATTATTGCCAAAATTTCTAGTGACAAAAATACCTTCTATATTCTATTTATCCTTTGTGACATTTGTGTTGTGAACTGTAAGCTTGATATGCGCAAAATGAAAGGTGACAAGAAGAGAATTGAGCCCTTGGTGTGTGATGAGTGGAGGTCGATGCCTAGGGTTTGGACGCTTTTACAAAATGGTAAAGTGACTATGTTTATGTAAATACTCCATAGTCATAAGCCTGTAGTTACTATATTTTAAAAATAATAATGGCGGAATGGATGTATGAATATTTGCGGGAGAAATATGACTATTGATGAAGGGCTTATTGCTAAAGTGAAATGGCTTCCCCTTGAGGGGATTAAGTTTTATATGGATCCTAAGATCACAGAGGGTGATGTAAAAATATTTCCCAAGGAGGAAGAGAAGTAGAGGTTGGTTTAAAACAACAACAACTACTTCTCCCTGACTGTCATCAAGATGATCTGGCGGAGGGTTATGTCTATGATCATGCACTAATTCACCTTGGATTAGTGCTCTACATGCGTCTATGGTTTCTATTTCATTTTCTCCTACCACTTCCACTTTGGAGAAAATGTATCTATTAATGTTTGTAGCTTGAGTCGTATGATCATTTAGAATACATATAATACTTTGATATTGATTAATAACAATTTATTATATTTGTATATGTGTGTGTGTGTGTGTGAGAGAGAGAGAGAGATATATATTATGCAAACTTATATTATTCTAATATATGATTGAGTAATGAAACATTAACAATTATAATAAATAGACATGTCCCATGAAAGGACATGTTTCTCCTAGCCTCTTTCTCAATATAAATGAAAAAGAGATTGTTGCATTTGAAAAACATATACAACATAAAGTGCTATTACATTTGCAGCTATCCTAAAAACTTAATATGGTATCAGAAACAGACTGCACATGTAGAAGATAAATACACAACTAACAAACATGAGAATATTGTACGCTCACCAAGCACCAAACATCCTTAGCATTGATCGACAGTGAAAGAAAATGAGATTCAAATATATCAACGATCGGTGTGTGAAATAAGAGGAAATAATAGATGGAGGATAATCGGGAATAATTTCTACGAGCCTTATACAAACAAATCTGTGCAGAGATACAAATTATTACTATCAACACCTTTTTCCTTGTGGTACTGATTGGAAGGAAATTATTATGATTTGAAATCCGAGCTATGAATCTATCCGCATACCAGCACTACTGATTATAGTAGAGGAGCATGGGGGAGGTTCCGTGGACACCACCTCACAAATTTAACTCTCAGATTTGGTTGTATTGCAAACTTGACATGTCAGGTTTTTTTGGTTTGTTTACGGTACTTCTGCATACCCGACGAATCCTATTATGTAAACTTTCTGGAAGTTTCTACTTAATTTATTTCATATGGCTGAAGGAATTGACGACAAAGAATATTTAAAAAAATTTCATCTTGCTGTCGAAAGAAGACATTGAATTGTCTTTGAATTCAAATCCTTTGGTTTTTTTATAGTTAATATTAGTTTAATATTACTGCTCCTGTTTGAAATGACCCTTCACATGAGAGCCCTGGATTCCTCTTTACGTAGTAATATTACAATCCAAGCTATTCTGATCAGGAGATTATAACTATAGCAAAGTCATAGTCAGGTCCATTCAAATGTTATATTGTCGAGAAAATTGTTTGAATAATAGAGGTACAATGGGAGGAGAGACAAAAGAAATAATTTGACAGGAAAGGAAAGTGTGTACATAAGCATGAAGAGATATTGGGTATTCCAATTTCTAGTTGAGGCAAATCTGAGAAAGATTGGTGTAATCAGTAGTCTGCATTAATATACATGAAGAAATATTGACAGTTACATTAACATAATGTGTAAAATAGATTGGAGTTTCATATAATCAGATCAAAAGGGACAACCATGGGCATTCAACAATCGCAGATTGAAGTATGAAGAGGGGACGGTCATCACCTCTTTCAATAGTGGTTGTGGTCACAAAGGCATCCGAATTCAGCTATCTCACACAACAACTAATAGGAATGTTGAAGCCTAATGTTGTAGAAAAGAGGGAAGATAATAATGAAAAGGCAACGGACAAGTCTGGTCTCATCAAGCCTGTAGCCAAACGACCTAGTTTTGATGAAATGACTGGTAATCGGAGTCCTTGGCTATCTGTAATCATTCCTCCCTCTTTTGCCTCATCTTCTCACGCTGCTTGTGAGTGGGAACTCTTTCTCAATATTGGAGGCGCAGAGGGAGAACGATATCAATGCAGTTTCCCAAAGATTCTCCAAAAATTGTGGGAGGAAACTTAGTAATCTATTTTATCAAGGTATCAACAATTTGGGGAAGAAGGTAAAATAGATATAGATTGTAGCATTTGCAAGTCTCATTTTTTTATTCATGATGGAGGACTATTATAATAAAATCTAATGTGGAGGCAAGCAAGAGATTATCAAGTCACAACACCACACTCATGTCCACTACATCTTCACATAGATTGGGAAAACGCATCAAAATGGGTAAACATTTGGCATCCCAAGTGGTCTACAATGTGAACTAAGAACATAATAATTTCCAATATTACTGGGAGAAGATATACATAGGAAGTCGAGTTGATTTTCCATTCAGGAATGAGAATTATTGTTGGGTTACACTATCTTTCAGCACTCGAATGAAGCTTGGTGTTGTTGGAAGGAAACTATCCATTGAATGGTACACGGGTTTGATAGTGCCTATTGAGAATATGAATCCTTGTTACGTTACATCTAAATAAAATTGGTGGACTAATGTTGCACACTACTCAGCATGGTGCAATTGTGAACTAGACAATTTGTCCTACTATGCCAAATCCTTGAAAAGGACATTACACATTGTGAGTGTGGAAAACTCTAAAGAATTCTTGTCTATAGTTGTTATAGAACAAGAAAAAGAGACTGGGTTTAGTTACCAGATGGTGCAATATTTAAAAATAAGAGATAATTATCTCATACCCTTGAATAACATTCATGAATGTTTGAGTTAATAATTCATGCTATAACATTGGGATAGTAAATCTTTTATGATTTTCTCATTGGTATTTCCCTTCACGATAATTTATTTTTATGAATTATTTATCCCTATCTGAAATTATTTCAGGATGAATGAAGAAGCATAAGAGATTGCATTCAAGGGAGAAAGAACTTGATGCTTGGAGTTATGGGACTCATTTGAAAATGGACATAAGATTCAGAGGGAGTCTAACAATCTATCAGAAGAAACCTTGGATGAGAAGGTCAAGAGGTTGATACATGTACTTGGAGCTTCGGATGGAAGCCAAATTATCTTGAAAGTTTGGTGTTGCCAAGCCTGGGGATAAATCCACAGTTTATTACATTCACTCATGTTACTATGGAATCAAACAATTACATTTGTGTATAGGAAATTGCTCTTGTGAACAATGTTGTGATCATTGATCAAATAAATCATGTACCATATGATGAGAGTATCTTGGAGCAAGATATCTTCCATGATTGGAGTATGTGAATAGGGCATGCTTCTATAATAGAGGGAGAAGCTAGTGGATGTGTATCAATTGACATCCAAGGATCTTGATTTAAAGGGAGCAGACCATATCAAGATGGCTTCCCTAATGACTAGGATTGCGATTCAAATGATGTAGTTCCATGTATGTGGGATAGAAGGCCTTTATGCAGATATCTAGGTCTTGATAATCCTAGGTAGATGGATAAGTTGTTAGAACAAAGGACATTCAAGAAAAGAGCTTGATGCAGACTAAAGATCAAAGACACGACTTGTTAGCATGAAGTCAGAAGGTTGATATTAGATTCAGAGGGAGTCAGATAGTTCATCTAAAATAAATCTTGGACGAGGAGGTCAGGAGGCTGTTGCAAGACCTCAAAATCTAAATGGATCATTGAGAGGATCTGATTCATTTTGATCTCCAAGGAATTTGGTCATATTAGTTCAGAGGGAGTCAATAGTGGATATGATTTTTACAATTAGAGGACTATGGTAGGACTATGGCTGAAATGTCTTTATGCTAACTCCTATGTCATGATATTCCTACATGACTTGGGGTTCACCAAGAGTGATGCAAACTATATAAGAGATATAGTACATAAGTATTCTATTCAAGGTACATTATCACTATAGAACGGATGTATGATATTCTCACCAAGTCTTTTGCTAGAGAGAAGGTTGTATACTTTTGAGATAAACTTGTTATGTTGGAGAATGAAGCCTTAGATGAAAGGAGTTTTAACATATGTGATCTATTATTCTGAATGTTATTGCAATCTTCTCTTTGAGAGAGAAGTCTAAGGTGAAAACCCTTGTTTCACCATCTAAGATGAGTCAAGGTGGATTTCATGTGTGTGACTCCATGACTTATGGGCCCACCCATCCTGTGTACATTTCTGAGAGGTGATGAATTCTTAGAAAATGAACACTTATATTTGATGTTACAAGGTGATGATCTTATAATAGAGATTCATTATGGTAGACATTTTGATATGTCAGTGCACATACCATAATAGGGTTATATGTAAGGGGAATTTAATTTTCTCTAAATACTATATCCTTTTATTACGATCTGAGGTGATATGAAAATTAGGTATCATGATCTGAGGTGATTCCTCATATCATGATCTAAGGTGATGTGAAAACTAGGTATCATGATCTGAGGTGATTCCTCATATCACATGTTATGTGATATGTAAAACTAGGTATCACATGTTAGGTGATTTCTCATATCACATGTTAGGTGATATGTAAAACTGGGTATCACATGTTAGGTGATTCCTCATATCATATATTAGGTGATATGTAAAACTCAGTATCACATGTTAGGTGATTCCTCATATCACATGTTAGGTGATATGTAAAACTAGGTATCACATGTTAGGTGATATATTATACTGGGTATCACGTGTTAGGTGATTTCTCATATCACATGTTATTTAATGTTTGTCTTCATGAGGTATGTGAGACTTCTTATCATGAGTTATGTGTACTGATCATCACGTGTTATGTGATGTTTGTCTTCACAAGGTATGTGAGACGTCTTATATATATATATATATATATATA
>MU224372.1:143334-156295 GCA_018584345.1 Thuja plicata
GACATTGATGCTTGTAGGATGTGATGTTTTATGATTATGTATATACAGGATGAGATATCTAGATGCGTGTACCTAGATGTATGTTTATGCATTTGATGGATATTGTAGTATTTATGATGTAATGCAATGGATGTACTTAATATGTTTATGAATATTTTTATGATGCAGTGTATGTAAATGCAATGATTCTAATAAAAATGCAGGGATGATATGAAAATGCAGGTGTGGCACTGATGCAACGAATGCAATGGGACTCATGTTTTTGGTGTGTGTCACAATCAACTGATGAACCTGCTAGGAAGACTATGAAGGACCGGGAAAGGAAGGTTAGCATGACGAAGGCTTAGAGTGTTAGCACAATGGTGATAGGACTGGACACGTCACAAATACACAAGGACAAAAACCAAGTGATTATGTACAAAAGGTTACTGCCGAGACTTGATTGGATCTTGCTATTTGATGTGTGCGATAGTGTTGGAACACCCAGGGAATATGGGAAATGCTGAGGTTTGCAGAGATGTAATGATGGCGGGGAGCGATATTCTGATAGATAATGGGATGGTCCACTATGTGTGATGCCTATTACCAGGTTTTCATCACCCATACTTGTCCAAGGTGATTGATTGCCAAGTTTTCACCATTGGATGAAATTTTTCTCTTTTCTCTTCTTTTTTTGATTTTTTTTTTTTATGTTGTCCAAGCGCCTGTTTTCCAGGTTTTTGCCAGGACAACCATTTTTTTTTCTTCATTTTCTACTTTTTTGAGATTTTTTCAGGACTTTTTATACTTTTTATGGATTTTTTCAAGTAACTGGAATGAATAACTAGCCATTAGGCATAAAGTGCCTAAGATGAATGATGTTGATAGGATCATTCTGGAGTGCCCCAGAACCGAAGCATGCAGTGAAAACATAGGGACCTTGCTAGGTGACTTTGAACTTACCTTTCTTTTCTCGATCAGTACCCACTTTCTTATTTTCTTTTAGAACAAGGTCCCCCACCTGAAACTAGCATGGGTGGACTTTCTTGTTATAGTTCCACTTGAGTCTACTTTGATAGATAATCAGGTGATCATAGGCTTTCTTGCGCTTTTTATCTAGTAGATCAAGTTGTGTGAGTCATGCTACTCGGTAATCTTCATCATCAATCAGGCCTCTTAGTGATACTTGGAGGGATGGTAGTTTGACCTCTATTGGTAAGACAGCTTCAGCACCATAGACTAGGGAATATGGAGTAGTGCCTATAGGAGTACGGTAGGAAGTGCAATACGCCCAGAGGGTGGGGTTGATTTGGAGATGCCAATTGTGACCAATATCATTGACAACTTTCTTGAGGATTTTGAGAAGGGTCTTATTAGTTGCCTCAGCTTGGCCGTTACCTTGAGGGAAATATGGACTAGAGAAATGGTGATGGATATGGAGGTGAGCACATAGAACACTAACGTGTTGATTTTAAAATGGTGTTCTATGATCCGTGAAGATAGTGGAGGGTATGCCAAAGTGGCAGACAATGTGGTAGAGGATGAATTTGGAAATCTGGACACCTGTAGTGAGGGTGAGCGGAATTGCTTCAAACCACTTTGTAAAGTACTCAATTTTTGTGATTATGTATTTGTGGCCTTTAGAAGAGAGGGGAGTAATCTTACCAATGAGGTCAAAACCCCAACAAGAGAAAGGCCAAGGAGGCGCAATAGGTTGGAGGTTTTGGTCAGGAGCATGGATCAAATTGGCATGTTGTTGACAAGGTAAGCACTTTTTAACAAACTCACAAGCATCATGTTCCATTGTAGGCCAATAGTATCCTATTCATAAAAGTTGCTTGAATAGAACCATGCCACTCATGTGGGCACCACAGATTCCACCATGTACCTCTTGTAAATCTTGGGTGGCTTCATTGTTATCTAAACATCTAGAGAGAATGTTGTGATAGCCTCGATGATAAAGGGTGTTGGCTATGAGGGTGTAGCGGGAAGCTCTGCGAATAAAGTTTTGGCATTGGGTTGGGGTGAGATGAGGAGATATGATACCATTTTGTAGATAAGCTTGGATATTGTGGTACCACGGGGATTGGGGACCAACCAAGACACATACGCGATTTGATTCATCATTCTCGTAAGCGAGAGCATGAATTTTCTCAACTAAGAATTCATATTGTGTAGACTCATGAGGAATATTTAAGAGGGAGCCAAATTGTGGCCATTGCATCGACAGCCTTATTTTTCAAGTGTGGTACTTGTGTTATCTACAAGTGGAGGAAATGTTCTTTCATCTTGTCAACCATCTGCTTATATGGCATCAATTTGTCATCTTTGGTTTGATACTCATCTAGGACTTGTTTGGTGATGAGTTGGGAATCACCAAAGACATGTATATCTGTGATGTTCCATTTTATAGCCATGCAAGGCCCTGCAATTAGTGCCTCATATTCTGCAATGTTGTTCGTGTAGGGAAATCCCAATTTGAATGACATATGGATGTAGTCACCTTGAGGTGTGATGAAAAGTATTCCTGCACCTACACCATGAGTTGTGTAGGACCTATCAAAGTAGAGTTTCCAAGTAGGTTGCTCTTCTATCATGCACAAATGTTCATTTGGAAATTTAGTGATTAGGGGATAGGCATCCACTAACGGTGCTTCTGCTAGTTGATCGGCGATGACTTTCCCTTTAATGGCTTTTCTGTCTACATATTGAATATCAAAATCACTTAACAACACAACCCATTTTGCCATTCATCCTGTGAGATTAGTCTTGGAGAGTAGGTACTTGAGAGGGTCCATGTTTGAAATGATCTTGGTTGTATGACTAAGCATATAGTAGCAAAGTTTTTGAGTGGCAAAGACCACTGCCAGACATGCTTTTTCCATAGGGGAATAATTGAGCTCATAACCCACTAAGGTACGATTGATCTAATAAATAGCTCTTTCTTTACCTTCATCGTCCAACTGAGAAAGGAGTGCCCCCAGTGTTGTTGTAGTAGCATAAATATACAGGATGAGTGGTTGGCCGGGTACAGGTGGTACCAAGATGGGTGGATTAGAAAAATATTCTTTGATCTTGTCAAAACTTTTCTGACACTAAAGATCCCATTTGAAAGTGTTAACTTTTTGCAGGAGATGAGTAAATGGTTGGCACTTGTCTGCTAACTGAGAGATAAAATGACGCATAGATTGTAACTTTCCTTGGATGCCGCGTAGTTGTCAGAGTGTTTTTGGTGGAGGCATATCTATGATAGCTTGTACCTTTTTTGGATCTACTTCAATACCTCTTCTAGATACGATGAATCCAAGGAGCTTTCCTAATGTGACCCCAAAAACACACTTATTAGGGTTAAGCATTAGGCAGTAGTGTCCAATCATGTCAAAGATGCATTTTAAAACATCTAGGTGATCTTCCATTTTAACTAATATTGCCAAGATATCATCTACATAGTCTTCAAGAATCTTGTGAATCATGTCATGAAAAATGACAGTCATGGCCCTCTGATATGTTTCCCCAGTGTTCTTCAAGCCAAATGGCATCATATTATAGCAAAAGGTGCCCCAGGGGGTTATGAATGTTGTCTTGTACTGATCTTCTTCTGCAATACAAATCTGATTATATCCAGAAAAGCCATCCATGAGTGACAACATCTCATGTCCTGCTGTGAGATCTACTATCATGTCTATGTTTGGCAGTGGGAAATCATCTTTGGGACATGCCTTGTTGAGATCTCAAAAGTCTGTACATATCCTGATTGATTTGTTAGGTTTAGACACTGGCACCATATTGGAAATCTGTTTAGAGTAGTCAATGGCATGGATGATCTTGGCTTGGAGTATCTTCTCTAGATCTTCTTTGACAAGTAGTGCCACTTTAGGATGCATCTTTCTGAGCTTTTGTTTGACAGGTTTGATGTTTGGGTCCACTGCTAGATGGTGAACCACCAAGTTGGGGTCTAATCCTGGCATGTGGGAGTAAGACCATGCAAATTTATTTAAGGATTCCTTCAAGAGAGTGACAAGATTTCATTCTTCTGCTTCAGTCAAAGATGTTTCTATGTATGTGATGGCAGGATTCTCTTTGGTGCCCAGGTTGATAGGTTTTGTTTCTTTGATGAGAATCGATGACTGTTTAGGCCTGTAATCATGGATTAGAGGAAGAGGAGAGTCTTCATCCTCTGGAACCTCAGAGAGGTTTTCACCAGCAGATACACCCTTTGTTTTTACTATTTTGTGATCAGATAGCGTCCCAGAGGAGTTTTCGCTAGGGGATCAATTTTTCTCTTTTTTATTTTTATTTTCTACTTCATTTTTGAGGCTGAAGTTCTCCTCTTCCCCAAAGTATGCCTTTGGATACAATTTGTAAACATGTGCTGAATTTTTTCCCAGTCATTTCTTTGTTAAATTGCTCCCATAAATCTTAGGAGCGCGTCCTTGATTTGGAACTCGTCAACGTGTACGACACTTGGTTGGTTCTAGTCTATGAGTTTAGGATGGTGGAGGGGAAGGTCAATGAATAGAATGGAAATTTGACGTAGGAAAAAATTTCCTAGGAGGGTTTAATCATCAAAGACATCATCATAGGATCTCACAACTTTCTCTTCCAGGACATCTTTGATGTCAGCAATTTTGCCCAGGGGAGGATGAGGCATAGATGTTCTCGTTGGTTCCCCCATTCATGTCAGAATCCATGACAAGGTCTAGGTGCCTTTCTCGCTGGGTAGGTACAATAGGATCCTTCATTCCTTGCTCTTCATAATCGAGGCCACCTCCTTGGTAGTTCCATTTTTTGTCACCAACTTGTGAGTTGAAGAGTACTTATCTTTGAAGTACTTGAGGTGACTTGTGTCCTTGGGTGGTGGATCCTTATAGAGCCATTGGTTGATGTTAGGTGTCATTTCTTGGCTTTTCAAAATACCATTTGAGATAAAAGTGGTAGGACCCAATTATAGCGGCTTGGTTGTTTTTGGTTCTGTCTTGCTTGGATCAAGTTGGCGACCTTGAGTGTGTGGATCAACTAGCAGTGCTCCAACTACGAAGGCATCAGATAAGTTGTACTCGCCACAACCTTTGTTGTTGATCTTGACCATGGAAAGGGTGAAAGAGGGGATTGTTTCTGGGTCTGAATGGGTTCAAGATGAACTAGCAACAGAGGTGCCAATGTCGATCTTGGGACAGTGATTAGAATGTGGGAAGGAGGTTTCCAATGCATTGCATTATGTGAAGGGCTTGGGATCTGCGCAGATGGTGATCTTAGTGCCATTATATGGAAATTTGATGCACTGATGGTAGGTAGAGGGGATGGATTGCATAGAATGAATACATGGCGTCCAAGGAGGATGTTGAAGGGAAGGTCAAGATCAACAACATGACATACTATATCCTAGATAACAAGGCCCACTTTGATGGGTAATGAAATGGTGTCTTCAAAAGTGTGTTCTAGGTTGTCATACGCTTTGATTGTTATGACATCATTTGTTATATCAGCTTTAGTGCAACCCAAATTTTTTATGAATTTTAGAGTACATAGATTTAGGGCCGAACCATTATCTATCATGACCCACTTGATGGAAAAATCTTTAATCATGACAGCAATACAAAGTGGAATATTATGATCGGGTTCTTCTGAGGGTACATTTGCTGGTTTAAAGGAGACCCCACAAGATGTAGACAAGTTGCCGACAAGGTTCTGGAATTCAGTGAGGTTGATGTTGCTGGGAACATGGGATTCTTGTAGGGCTTTATTAAGGATCTCTTGATAGGTGGGTGAGGTGCAGAGGAGTTCCATGATGGAAATTTGGGCAAGAGTATTCCCTAAGTGTTCCAATAGGTTGTATTAGGTACCAATAGATGGAATGGTACTTGCACCTACAACTATTATTCTACCTCGATGAGTGGTGACTGCATATTGGTTATCGACACCCTTGACATGGATGACATTGATGGACGACTAAACATGGGATATGCAGCTAATGAGTTTATCGTAGTTGATATATGCATTTGTATAATCTTTTTTGTCGGTATTTTCTCCTTGCTTACCCTTCCCCTGGTTGAAGGATTGAGTAGGATTGCCTGGGCCTTTACCTGAGGTGTGTTTAGGAAATGCATTTTGATAGATTTTAAGGCCCGCATTTGGCAATGGTTGGGCAGCAGAGTCCACTTTGATCTCTTTGTGGTCAATGAGGTCTTGGATGTAATGTTTTAGTTTCATGCATTTGAGGGCGGTGTGTCCCTTAACACAATGGTAATCATACTACTCGTTGTCTTTATACCAGGCAGGCTTAGGTGTTGAGTCATCAAATGGCTGCATTTTTGGGTACATGACTTGATTGGCTTGGACCATTTTGTGAAAGATGACATCTATGGGTTCACCCAAGGGGGTAAATGTGCGCTATGGTGCATTATGAGCATGAGGCCTTTATTTTCCATGTGGGACTGATATAGTGTTCATCTGGTTCATAGGACCTTGGTAGTTGGGGTGATATGATGTCCTTGGAGGGGGATAGATAGTCATGCCTTGAGGGTGTATGTTTTGCTGGTACTTGGGGATATGCAAGAGTGGGTTGTAGATACATGGGAGGAGGTTGAGGGTATACTGGTGGTGCTTACTGATAAGTTTGGGTAGGTGCATTGGGACCGGCCACCACAACCTGGACATGTTTGGTGTTAGTGGCTATGTTAGTTACTGTGTTCTTGTTCTTGTTCTAGTACCATGATTGATCATTATTATGTTTGTCAGGCTAGGATTCTTTGTAGTGCTTGATGGCACCATCTTCTATGAGACGTCGCTCGCGATCCATTCCTTTGATCCTGATGTCTTGATAAGTTTGTATGCAATTCATGTACATGTGATAGGAGAGCTTAGGATGGAGGTTGTTAATGAAGATTTTGATAAGATGTTTCTTTGGGGGTTGATAGGACAACCTTGTAGTAAGCCCTTGCTAGTGCTGAAGGTAATCGACCAGGCTCTCTCCTCCCTTGTATTTGGAATTGCATAGATCAAGGAGCGAGAGTTCATTTTTGACATTATGTGCGTATTGGGCCACAAACTTTTCAGATAGTTCAGAAAAAGTAGAGACTATGTCATAGGGGATATTGTAGAACCACTCAAGAGTGATTCCTCCTAAGCTCTTGGGAAATAGTCTCATGAGAAAATTATCACTATAGGCCACTTCTTGACATGCCATGTAGAATTCTTTCATGTGGCTCACAGGATCTCCCTTCCCCCTATATTTATCAAATTTGGGTGTCTCAAAGAGCTTGGGGAAGGGTATGGGGGTAAGGACACACCTCTTCAAACTTAAATGTTTTAGCCTCGATCCCTACTTTTAGCTCTTTGAGAGAATTCTTAATTTCCTCCCATTCATGATTGATTTGTGGGGGAGGATTATTAACCCCGATTGCATGGGTTCCCTCAATCTGATATGGATCAAATGACAAATATGAGGGATTCTGTGTGGGATATTATGGTGTTTGATATGATGGTTGTTGGTCCGTGTATATGGGCTGTTGTGGTGGGATCTGTGGCTGAGGGGAATATTGCAGTGGAGGATGTGGCAGTGCTTGATAGGGTTGTTGCAACTGCTGGAAGTATGCTTGTATTTGCTAAGGCGTTGGATAAGTGGGATGATCATGTTTCGCACTTGCATAGGGTGGAAGATAGGTATTCTATGGTAGAATTCCCCCAGTGGCTGTAGTGAGGTAATTGGTGTTACTGGGAATACTGAATTCTTGTGGTGGTGGAATGGTTTGTGATGCAGCGGAAGATGGCATGGCTAGGTAGTTGATGGAATGAGTTTGTTGCTACTGTGTGGGTTGAATGGAAGGGTTAGCAAACTATTGTAGTGACTAAGCCATGAAGGGATTTGACCCATGTGTTTGTCGTTGTGGCTACTGGGTATTTTGGATGATGGGTTGTGCAGCTGCGAAGGGTTGGTTTGTTGCTGTTGTGCTTGGGATGTGAACGGGTTGGTAGTTTGATGTTGTGGTTGTTGGTGTTGGGATGGCTGATAGATAGATTATTGTTGCTGGATTGGTTGATTTTGTTGTTTGATCGGTTGTTGCTGTTGGATAGGTTGTTTCTACTGGATGGGTTGTTGTTGTTGGATAGGTTGTTGCTGCTAGATGGGTTTTTGTTGTTGGATAGGTTTTTATTGCTGGATGGGTTGTTGTTGTTGTATAGGTTGTTGTTGTTGGATGGGAATTTTGGGTATAGTGAAGGGATTCATAGACAGTTGTTGAATGGGAGGATTTGGGTTGATTTGTATTTGAGGCAGAACTATTGGCGCATAATGTGGTTGCGTTGCTAGTGGAATGGGGAAGGTGGACCCTTGTGGAAATAAGGGTTGGTTATAGGTTTTGGTAGGTGGCATGCATATGGTGAAGTGTGTTTGCTGCTACGAGTATGCAGTGGAAGAGAAAGGCGGAATAGGCATGGATATTTGGGTGCTTTGATGTTGCAAACTGGTTGCTACATTGATAATGGGCTGAGTGGGGATGGATTGAATGGTGGTTTTCTAAGTGTTGACTGGTGGTGGTGGAAATTATTCTACAAAGGTTGGGAACACTTGTGAAAGTGGAGCAGATGTAAACTGAGAAGGTGCAGGTGCTTGCGTAGTAATAGGGGGTATTATTTGTGTTGCTAATGTTGGATCAAGAGGTGGGGCTTCAAAGGTAGATGAAGGTGTCATGTGCATGATGGAGGGTGGGATGGAAGGTTGGACTACTTGTGCAATAATATTTCCCACCTGTAGGGCTCGCTGAAGTTGATCAAAAACTTCATTTCTAGTGGGATGATGAAATTCCCCTAGAAGTGCTATGGGTCATGTGACAAGTGCGGGTATAATCCAAGGCAGGAGTTAAAGTTCTTGTTGCTGAATGTCCAAGAGTACCCGACTGTTGTTACATCCACTCATGGCATTCACCATGTGGACATGCCCAGGATGATTGATAAACATCTCTATGGTACTCATGGTGGGAGTCTCATTAGTATCTACCCAGATATGCTCAATTTGTTTTTTGGGCTGAGGCGCATAGGTAACCATGGCGTTAGTGTTGTCAATCGTAGGATTAGATGACTTAGCGGAAAGATTAGGGTCCATGTTCTTCCTTCTTAGTGGCTCATGCAATAGGTGGCATGAAATGACTACCTTAAGGATATATGAGATGCAAGATGTAATGCAAGGATGTGCCCAAAAAGCTAAGGATAATGGTGCTAGGACTAGGATGCGTCTAGGATGATGAATATTCTCTTATGGACTAAGGATGACTTGATGTATGCAAGGATTAAGGATTTCTTTCCCTAGTGTAAGATCAAGTGGATGTGATTGTCTACCTAAGACAGACTTGTGGTCTTTAGCGGACATGATTCTCTATCAATTCAAACCAACCTTTTGATCAAGGTGATGAGGTTGCAAAGGGGATTATCCTAAACAATGCTTAGTTTAAGGACAATTAAGGATGAAATTTTGATTAAGATGTAGGTTCTAAGAAACTCAAAAGGGGATGCAATACCAAGTGAAGGATGTGATTAAGGATGTTGTGGATGATGATTAGGATGATGCTAGGTTGACTAGGATTGGATTAGATTATGTTGTATTATGCTTATGAGTGTGTGACGTGCTTCTAAAGATGAAAACCTAAAGGAGATCTTAAAATGCAAGCTAAGTGATCCTAAGAAGAGGAGGAATGTTCATTTTTTGTGGTAGACCAGCTAGTCATATTGCTCAAGTCTGACGAAATAAGTGTTTAGGTGATATTTTCTCATGAAGCGAGAAATCTTGTTGTTGTATATCACTTTGTCAATTTTCTCCCATGCAAGGGTTTCTTGTTTGGTGGAATCAATGATGTGTTGGTACTTGGTAGCCTCTCAGGTTGTATTATTTTGTTCTCTATATATGAGAGGTAATGGAGTTTTCACCTTCTTGTGCTTCTCGGAATAGGTCATGTCCTATAGCAAAAGGTTTTGATTTTGGATGAGCAATTGGAATTCTTAGGACGTATCTCATAAAAGGTCAAAGTTTGAAGATGTTGGAAAATTTTGAATCTTACGGAAGTCTGAAAATGGATGTTGTTTTGATGATCTAGCAAAAGTTTGATTTCTTTCTGATTTTCAATAGGTTTATTCCATGGCAAGAACCAATTTCAACACAATCAAATCAAAAAATAACATGCATGGGTCTAAAAAAATCTGACAAGGGACAAATCAACCTTGAAGGATACAAACAAGTGACAAATTTTGTTTATTGGGTATTCCGTTCATGTTTTGGATTCGTCAATGTTCTTCAAACACTTCAAGCACAAGTCTACCTAAAGAGTTGGATTCGCATGAAATATTATAGGCCCATTGCTTGGTAGTCCTTCAACTAACACAACAGTGTCACCCCTAGAAGGCTAGTCATGTTTTTTCCTTTTTCTAGGTATTGTTGTTGTGCTACGAAGATCTCTTTCGCAACACAATACCTTAGGACACATATGATGGGAATCTTGGGGGAGATTCTTCCCTGCCCTTGCACTATAATAAATCACTGTTCAGAGGTGAATCAGGTAGCTTCTATGCATAGAGTGTTTAGTAAGGGTCTCCATTCGATTATATCCTCTATGTCCATGCAAGCATGATTCAGGCATATAGCCCCATAGAGCGTCTTGACAAAAGTGGTCACGTAAACGTGATTGAGACTGCGAGACCACACTTAAGTTAGACAAGAGCCGAGTATAAGCTCAAATGCCAATCAACTCCCAAGGCTTGAACCCCAAGGAGTAAATTTGATTAATGTGAGTTAGAGTGGTGTGGATTACACCTCATTCTCACATGGGTCATTCCTGGGAGATTTTTCCCTCAACCGGCAGGCCCATCTAAAGGATTAACTTGTTAAAGTAAATTGGATTGGTGACAAAAAGGAGTCTGGATTTATGATTTTCCCACAAGGGGAAAAGAGCATACTTTCCTATCCAGTATCATTTTCTCCACAAACATGCAAGACAAGATTTAGTTCATTCCCAAAGACTTAATTATTCAACACAAAGAAAATGCGTCTAGGTTTTTGATCTTCCCAAAAGGGAAGAGAGCATAATACCCTAACTCTCACTTTGGATTAAACAAAAAGATCTTCCTAATTAATCTAGGTGCCTAAAAAAAATGATAGCAAACATGATCGTTTGGTCAATTTTGATTTTAGGCAACCTACAAGACAAATGTGAGTAGTCTTTTCAGTTTATGTCTTTGACAAGCGGTGTTGCAATACAACTATTTTGTAGTTTCAGAATGTTAGCCTTTGACAAGCGTTGAAAACACAAAACCACTCAAAATAAAAATTTGACAGAGCGCAGACACTGGTTTAGGGTGCAGACGTCAGTTCTTTGTTTTTACCTCAAAAAATGACAAACAATAAGATAAACTAGAAAAACATAGAAAATCAAAAAATATGTTATACCAATGTAGACATCGGTCTGTGTAGCGCAGATGTTGAATGGTGATTTTTCTAAACCGGCATTTGGGCACAAACGCCGAAACACTAACCAACATTTATGCAGATGTCACTGTACCTGCAAGGCCCCAAAAAATAGCAAAATAGCAAAGCAAGTTATTATTATTTCTTCCTTAGCTCTTTAAATTGATCTAAAAAACCTATGTTGAGATTAATTAACCTTTAAAAACTAGTTTTTTGATGATTTAACAAGAAAATGTTCCCTTTTAGTTAAATTTTGACATTATAACTACTTGTAAAAATGATCTCTGCTAAAAAATAGAATGTCAAAATGCCAAAAAATAGTGGGAAACACAATGAATCTTGAAAAACAAAAGGTAAGGGTTTGTAAATCTTGAGCAAAAGTGGTCTATATCAGAAACACCAATGCAAGGTGCAAACGCTAGTTAGCAGAAATGTCGAACGATGGTTCAGGAAGAACCAGCATTTGCGTAGATGCCTCTGCGTAAACCGGAGACGTTGATCTGTCAGTTTGGAGAATTTTGAAAGAAAGAGACAAGAATTTAGAAGAGTTTTAGGGACGTGAGTCCCAACGGGCATGCCAGAATGTGTACAGTGAAATCTTCAATCTGTTGGGAGCAAGCTCAAACATGACAATTTAGTGGGTTAGCACATATAATTCATAGAATGAACAAGAAACCAACAAGACCTCATCATAACATCAGATTGAGCTAAAAACAAGCTAATTTGCACCTTATAGTACTTGTTTGATTTTCTCTTTTAGGATGATTGTGCATGTGCTCTCTCAAACACAAATGAGATGGATCCCCAATGCAATGCAATTCATGAATGCAAGATTGGAACAATGAAGAAATTCAAGAGCTAGTATGAGGAACTAGTCTCAAATTCTCCAAAAGATGATTTAAACTAGATATAAAAATGATATGCAACATGCAAGAAGAACACTATGATTCATTTTAGCCAAAGAAGCCTAGCATGTAATATCTATGTGATTTAAGAAAGAAACTAAGAGCATATAAAAACAAATATGAAATCTAGAGCTATGTTAGCATGATAACAATGCAAAAATGAGAGATGAAAATGCAAGAGGAGAAGGCCTCTATTTATAGATTTTTGGGATAGAAGAGGAGGGGTTGAATGAGGTAGCATCTATGTGGCATCCACATAAGAGCCACATAAGGGACACATAGGCTTGAAGGGATGGCTAATTTGGAGTCAAACATAGCATTAATGTTTGAGTGGCTCAAGAATTCCAAGTAGGGGGACAAAGGAGTAAAGAGATTTTAAGAGGAATGGGTGGCCATTTTGGAGAGAATTCTCACACATGGGTGAGCATTCCATTAGCCTTAAGAGGGTTAGGAATCACCTTTTTAAGTATGATCAGAGAACAATTAGGTAGGGAAGTATGCTTAGGAAGTGAGGTGATGGGAGTAGAGTAGGAATAGGGTAGGCTTAGGGTAGGTCTCTAGATTGGGTTAATAGGTTTCTAGCTAGGGTTTAGATTATATTTCAAATTAAATTTGAATAAATCATAGT
>MU224372.1:168332-185680 GCA_018584345.1 Thuja plicata
GATATAACCTTTGGGTTATTATAGCCTAATATTCGCTCTAATTGGGAGAGAAAGAATATCAAGGCTACAATATCCAAAAAATTAAATCTACACTATAAGCTGGAGCACGACTGAAATGAGAAAAAAAGAGATAATGGAAACAAACCTTGCAAAAAAAAAGAGTTAGAAACCAGGAGACGAGTTAAAAGATAATGTTAATCTGTTATTGATAAGCAGATAACATTAATCTTATTACTTTAAGGAATAAAAGCTCCTTGATAAAGTTAAAAGATCTAAATCGAATTGGTTGTTAAAAAGGATTAACTGAATCTAATTAATGATAAAATTAAAAACTGAAACTAAAAAAAACTAAAAACTAATTTAAAGATAAGCAAGACTAAATCTAAAATTTATTTTTTTTTAAAATGAAAAACGATCATGACACTAAACAGTTTAATATTTAAAAACTGAATCTATTTTTTTAAAAAAAACTAAGATTTAAATTAAATAAAAAAATTCAAGATTAAACTAAATCTATAAGATAAGACTAAATAAATTAAAGCTATTTAATGAATTAAACTAAATCTAATTTAAAACTAAAAAAAAATTAAAACTAAATCTATATTTAAAAGAAACTAAAGATTAACGAAATTTACTGAAATGAAGCGACTAAAATTTAAATCTATTGACAACTAAGAAAAATTAAAAAACTGAATCTAATTTAAATAGACTAAGAAATAAAACAAAAAAGGCAAGATTAATCTAATATTTATAAGATTTAAACTAAAAAAAATTATTTAAAAAAAAACTAAAGATTGAAAGCTGAACTAAAAGAACTAAATAAAAAACGATAACTTAAACTAAGATAAAGTTAAAAGAGATTACATAACTGATATTTCTCTTTTTTAATGAGACAAAAGTCGACTAAAGCTAACAACTAAACTTAAAAACTATGAATTAAAAAACTAATTTAAAAAAACATTTACTAAACTTGTTGTCCGCCCAACATGCCTTCGTTGTGCGGGGAGGAGCAGAGGGATGGAGGTGGCGGCAGGGTGGAGATATGGTGGTGGAGGCCGATACAGAGCAGCAAAAGCAAGGTGTTGGAAACCAGGGTTTGAAGCGAAGCAGCGCAGAGAGAAAGGAGGGGTGGCGGTGGGAGGAAAGGGAGGGACAGACAGAGGTGGCGGTGGGAGGAAAGGTGAAGCGAAGGGCATATGGGGTGAAACAGATGGGCAGTGGTGGAAGGCGAGGGAATGGCAGAATAAGGAGTCATAGTTTGAAGAACAGTGGAGGGATAAGGAAATAAAAAACGGTTGTGGGGTTGTGCAGAACAGCTGCAAGGGTGGAAAGGAAGAAGCAAAGCAGAAAAAGGAGAAAGAAAGAGCTTGGGCGGCAGCCAGCAAGGACAAAGAACCAAGTAACAAGACGGTGAGAAGGGGAGCACTGCTGGTTCGCTGGAAGGAGAATGAAGGCAGCAGAGGAAGGCGAATGAAGAATCAATCACAAGGCCGAGAAAGGTATCGAAGCAAAGGAAATACAACAGCACAAAAATAGCAAAAGAGAAAGCAACGCTTCAAATGCGAGCTAAGAGCTATGAGCAAAAAGATTAGAATACTGTGCGATGCATAACACAGAAAATGAGATTGACCTTTTTAAAAAAATTGAATGCATGCATACATATAAAACCTAAAAACTGAAACTGAAAAAAAAAACAGAGAATATGCTATAAAGAAAACGCATGCAAGGATACAAAGTTAGAAACAAATCATTGCAAAATTTAAAAAAAGGAATATACTCTTCATGAACCGATATTTTAGAAACAGAAATAAACTTTTAAACATTAAGTTATGATATTAAAAACTAGATTTAATATAATAAATAAGAAGAATAAAATGAGAATTTAAGATTAAAATTTGAGTTATTTTAAGATAAAAAATATGATTAAATTAATGAAACTTTTTAATACTAACAATTAATTTTAAAAAAATTAAAAAACTAAAGGAGAAGAGATGAACTAAAAAAAAACTCTCTCAAATTAATAAAATGAGTCTCCGAATTTGGAGTGCTCCGAAAAATGATAACCGCTTAAACCATGAACTCAAAAAATAGATTAAACCTGCTCTGATACCATGTTAGAATGGATAATCAAATTCGAGCTAGGAACATATTGATCCAAATGAGTTAGGAAAAAGGAAGATTATCATGAATTAAACTAATCCTTAGAGCATACACCAAAAAGAAACAAAAAAGGAGACAAGAAGTTTTTGAAGGGGGGAAAGCGGTAAAAAACCCCCATGAATTATGAATGGGCAGAATAGCCAGAGAGAGAGAGAGAGAGAGAGAGAGAGAGAGACTATACTCTTACAGTGATATACAAGAAGTGAAGAATTGTATCTAATGTGTGTGAGAGAGAAAGAAAGCCATCTCTTTAATAGAGAGGTGAGGAGGGAGTTACATTGTAACTCCCATTTCTATAGATGCCACATGTCATAAGTGTGTGAGCCAAGTGTAGGATTCCTCATAAGGAGGAATAACTAAGAATAATAAAGGATACCTTGGTTTATCCTAGTAAATATAACAACCAAGGAAAGATTAATTCTAACAATAGATGCTAAAGAGATTATGAAGGAGAAGAAAGTCTTCATTCAGACCTGATCAACAAGCTGAGGAAAGAGCTAGATTTTGCAGACATCGACGAATAGTGAAACAACATCACAGAGCAGAATATTGTGGAGCAAAGGTATTAAATTGATTATATTGATCAGAGAGGTAATGTACTTACAATATATATGAAAATATGCAATTCAAGTTGTATCTGTGAACAAATCACTTTTTTGTTTAAATTTAACCATTGAAGCATCAAATCTCTTAATCGAGGAGGACTTAAAAGTCTTTTGAAATTGAGATACATCCCAAGGAGTACCAAAAAGTTTGATCATAGAAAGTAGCATTAGATATGCTCGATACCTATTGACAGGCCAAGTGAGTGTTTGATCAAGGATGGTAGCATTAGATGACAGATACTAAGTGACAAACTATCTTTTAAATCATCTAACAAGGTCACACCTAATAGTGTATTTTTAACCTTTAACAGGGTTGGCTCTTAACCAAGCTCACTTCAGAAGAGTGAAAATTTGGGGTACCGGTCCTAGTGGTTTTTCCCTTAAGAGGGTTTCCACATTAAAAATCCATGTGTTATGTGTTTATGTTTCATTACTTTACTATTTTTCATTTCACATAAGATATTTTGGATTGATCGGTATACACTAGTTATTTACTGTGTTTTGGTAAATAGAAATACTACTTATCGTTAATCATACAGAAGAATTTTTTACAGAGCATTTTGACAGGTAGTAATTTGATATAAGTATTACAAGGCATTCATCTTGTAGGACTGAATATAAATAGAGGCTCAAAATTGGTAATAAGTTTTAAAGGGTTGATTTAAGGATTGATTTTTTAGGCCATTGATTCACCTCCCTCTTAGTTATTACTAACAATTGGTATCAGAGCTTGTGTGCTTAGAAGGAAGGTTTCAAGACCTAAGATAAAGATCACAAGATGAACAGACGAGATGTGCCCAAGTTGAACAAAGACAATTTTGCTTCATGGCAAAGCAGAATAAGACTCCACTTATCAGGTATTGGAAATGATGTTACTCAATACTTAGATACTGAATATGTGTTTCCCATAGGAGCACCCATAGTTGAACAAATGAGAGAGAAGCATGAGAACAACTGCATGATGATAGAGCTTGCTTCCTCACTCTACAATGTTGAGTTTGAAGATGTCAAAACTTGCAAAACTACAAAGCACAAAGCAAATGTGGGACAAATTGATGCTTGTACATGGTGGTGACAAGAATGTTCTGAGAGCCAAGGCAGAAAACCATAGAGGAAATTTTGATGATCTCAGAATGAAAGAAGGTGAAAACATCACACAGTACAGCACAAGAATCAAAGAAGTAGTCAATGCTATTTGAGGAGTTGGAGGTGTACTAGATGAGGATACAGTGGTAAGTAAAATTCTAAGAACCTTACTGCCTACTTATGCTATTAGAGTATCTTCCATACAAGTAATGAGAGCAGTAGAAAATATAAATGTTACTCTAGATAGTTTGATTGGAAGACTGATTTCATTTGAGATAAAGAATTTTGATAATAATGTCTTACCAAACATAGAGTCTGCATTCAAATCTTCTTTGAGAATAAGTAAATCAAGTCATAAACACACTATGAGAAAAGATAGTGATAGTGAAAGTGAAGAAGAATATATTGATGAAATTGAAGCACTTATGGCTAGAAGAATGTAGAGAGGCAAAGATAAATATAAAGGTAAATTACCACTTCTGTGTTTTAATTGTAAAGAGATTAGACACTTTGCTGCAAGATGTCCTAACAGAAGAAAAGATGATAGAAGTAATGACAGGTCATTTGAAAAGAAGTTTGACAAAGGTGATTATAGAAGCAGCTAACAATAAGAAAGAAGAGATACCCGAGACTACAAGGACAAAGGAAAGAAGGCCAGTTACCTAGCTAAATGCAAAGATGGTGATATTGACACCGAATCTGATGAAGACATTGAGATGGTGTTTGTGGCAGTAAAAGATGATTCAGATGATGAAGAAGAAAGGTATGTAGAAACTGCACTCATATCTAAAGTTAGTAAAAATTATGTTTGGATCATAGATAGAGGTTGCACTCACCATATGACCAGTGATAAACAAAATTTTGAGACTTTTGAATACTATAATGGTGGTTCAGTAAGAATGGGTAATGACACACCTTGTCCAGTTGAAGGTAGAGGAACTATAATGTTGAATAACCTGATAAAATGTGAAAATGATTATTGGGTGAAAGGATTGAATTATAATCTATTGAGTGTTTCTCAGTTGAATAATTTAGGTCAGAAAGTAGCATTTGAAAATAAAAAGGCAAAGATCTTCAATGAATCAGGAAATCTGATTGGTACCAGTGAGCAGACAAAAGGTAACTTATTCTATCTGAATGATACTGACACCACTTTCTTAATGGCTAGAAATGAAGACATATGGTTGTGGGACAAAACATTGTTTCATGTGAACTTTGACAACATGATAAAGATAAGAAAAAAGAGAAATGTAAGAAGCTTATCGATGATGACCAAGCCTAACAATATCATGTGTAAGAATTTCCAAAAAGGTAAGATGACAAAGTCTAGATTCAAAAGAAAAACCCATACATCTGATGTCATTCTAGAATTAGTCTATACTGACCTATGTGGACCCATGAGGACAAAGAGTTATTACGGTGATAGATATTTCATCCTCTTTGTTGATGATTACTCTAGAATGATGACAATTATGTTTCTAAAAGATAAATCTGAAGCATTCAAGATGTTCAAATGGTACAAGGAAATGGTTGAAAAAAAAAGTGGTAAAGAATTGAAATGCTTAAGATCAGATAGAGGAGGGGAATTTATTTCAGATGAATTCACTAAATTTTGTAATGAGCATGGAATCAAAAGATAGGTCTCTGCACTGAGAACACCACAACAAAATGGAATTGTTGAAAGAAGGAAAAGATCCATAGTTGATTGTGCAAGGACACTGATGATAGAGAAAGGCATCACCCAATTCTTTTGGAGGGAAGCTGTCAGTACTGTTGTTTACACATTGAATAGATTACAAGTGAAGAAAGACACCAAAAATACACCTTATGAGCTATGGTATGGTTACACACCCAATGTAAGTTACTTCAAAAAATTTGGTAGTCAATGTTATATCTTAAAGGATGATAGAAATGGAAAACTTGACTCCAAGAGTGATGAAGGAATCTTTCTAGAGTATTCCACCAAGAGAAAGGCTTATAAATGTCTCAATAAAGCCTCTAAAAAAATTGTTGAAAGTGCAAATGTAAAGACAGATGAATTTGCATAGAAGAATGAAAAGGAAAGCACAAAAGAACTAGAGGAATACAACAGGTTTGTTTACAATGAAGAACCTGACACTCTACCTGACCAAAAATGTAGAGATCCCAAGCAACAGATCATTGCACCCGAGCATCAAGCTGCAAATACTGACAATCAGGATATTGCTCAAGATGATGTACCAAGTGATGGAGAACAGAATGAAGGACATAATGATTATCAAGATGATAGACAAAGAGCTGAACCTATAGTTGCTAGATATGTTAGAAGGAACCATCCACCGAACCAGATCATTGTAGATAAGAAGGCTGGTATGAGAACCAAAAGTAAGTCTCTAAACACAAGATGTCTCATTTGTGATTATGAGCCAAAATCTGTCAATGTTGCACTTGATAATAATGAATGGATTAGTGCTATGAATGAGGAAATTGAGAAGATTGAGAAAAAAAAGACATGGACACTTGTACCAAGACCAGATGACAAGAATTTCATTGGTACAAAAAGGATATTCAGGAATAAATTGAATGAGAATGGAGAAGTCACCAGAAATAAAGCAAGACTAGTATGCAAGGGGTATGCACAAGAAGAAGGGATTGACTATGGAGAGACCTTTGCACTCATTTCTAGGCTAGAAGGAGTGAGAATATTACTTGCTTATGTTGCATGTAAAGGATTCAAGGTATACCAAATGGATGTCAAGTCTGCATTCCTAAATGGAATACTTGAAGAAGAGGTATACATTGAGCAACCAGAAGGGTTTATTGATCTAGACAAGAGGGATATGGTATGTAGACTACAAAAATCCTTGTATGAATTGAAACAAGCACCCCAATCCTGGTATGAAAGACTTCATTCCTATCTTATAAGTATTGGATTTATAAGGACTAGTGAAAATAGTAATCTTTATTTGAAGGAAGATACTAATGCTAACATTTTGATTACTAAGATATTTGTTGATGACATCATATTTGGAGGCAATGATATGCTATGCAGGTCATTTTCAAAGGAAATGAGCAAAGATTTTAAGATGTCTATGTTTGGAGAGATCAAGTTCTTTCTTGGTCTATAGATCATGCAACAAGATGAAGGTATTTTCATTACACAATCCAAATACATCAAGGAAGAGCTAAAAATATTCAAGATGGAAGATTCCAAACTAGTTGGAACACCAATGGAAACTAGATGTAAGCCAACAAACGAGGACAAGTCATCAAAGGTAAATCAGACTTTGTACAGATCAATGATTGGAAAACTCATGTATGTTGTACATACTAGACCAGATATTGCACATGCAGTAGGAATAGTTGCTAGATTTTTTGCTAATCCCAGATAATCACATATGATTGTTGTGAAAAGAATCCTAAGATATCTGAAGAATACTGAGGAATATGGATTATGGTGTAGAAGAGAAGGGAAATTTGAACTTAAGGTCTTTACCGACGTTGATTGGGATGGAAATATTGATGACCAAAAGAGAACAACTAGAGGAGCATTCTTTATGGGTGACAGACTTGTCACGTGGATTAGCAAGAAGAAAGGATGCATCTCTCAGTCTACTGGAGAAGCAGAGTATGTTTTTGTTGTTGTAAACTACTCAAATATTGCATGGATCAAACAGTTACTGGAAGGTATGCATATGAAAATTCTTGAACCAGTAATTATGTATTGTGATAATACCAGTGCAATAAACATTTCCAAGAATTGAGTCATGCATGCTAAAACAAAGCATATTGCCATCAAGTATCATTATTTGAGAGAACAAGTTCAATAAAAGGAGTTGATGCTTGAGTATGTGCAATCAAAGGAACAATTAGCCGATATCTTCACCAAGCCACTTCCCAAGGATGCATTTGAGTACTTGAGAAAGAGAGTAGGGGTTAGACCCTTGTTTACTGGTCAGTAAAATGACTAGAAGGCTGCATCAGCCTGCATATTATCATAATATCATTCATGTTGATGCAAGCAGCGAGATGGACTTCAAAGATAAATATATACACAGCAAGGTATTTATCTACTCCGAGCACTAGAGTTATTGTATTACCGATGGATTGGGAAATTCAAGGAGTATATTATGGATAGAAAGGATTTGTTTGGCAAAACTGTAAAAAATATTTGTTTGGTATTGCTAACAAAGGGAGAGATTATATCCATTATCACTCAGGGAGAGATCATATCCCTTAAGGAGAGATTATATTAGGGAAATATTATATCCATCACATTATCCAAAGGGATAGATGTAATAAAAAAGGGAGAGTACATACAAAGAAATAATTGTTGACAAGAGACATCAAAGAAAAGAGAATAGAGAAAGGGAGAGAGTTTGCACAGAAAGAGAAAATATCACATTAGAGAAAGGAAGATTCTACATCTATCCAGTAAAGGGATTGAAGACAGAGAGAAAGCTGCAAGAATCAAATCTAAGTTATGTGAACTTACCGAGGACCAGATATTTGTATCGGTTATAGTACATAAGATTGGTAGTTTTGATGAACTTCAACTGTTATATTTCATATTTTATTAGTAATAATATAGTGTCATAATGTAGTATGTTTCCATCAATGCCAAAGGGAGAGATTGATGAACTATAACTGATTGAATATTTGAAGATGTTAAGTAGATGATCATGCAAGGCATTAAATCAGTTAATGTATTGTATGGTCATGGGCATACTTCCAAAGACTTCAAAGAACCGATGAATCAAAGGCTACACTTTCAGTAATGAATATAATTTAATTATTCACAAAGTGAATGTATACACCGATGGAGTGCACGCCAATGGTTAGAGTAAAAGAGAAAAGTCACAGTGTTACCCGATAAACAAATGCATAGCATTACCAATGAGAAAAGTCACAGTGTTTCCCAATAAGCAAAGCACAGAGTAATCCGACGGAAAGAATTACAGTGTTGCCTGATGGATGGAGATCTCGAAGACAACTGAAGTCACACTGACAGAATAGTTAGTTATCATCGATGACTAACTAAAGTATTAACCAACATAACAGAGAGTTCGGAAATGACAAAGTGCTTAGTTGTCAAGAGCTAAAAATAGACTTAACTGGTACTTATCATTGTTTTAATCGACAAGATAAAGTAGAGGATAAGTAAAGGATTTAAAGCTTCTTTGTCCAGTTGGCAAGAAGATCTCTATGAGATAAAACTAGAGTTTTTATTTTAATCTAATTGGCGAGAATTGTGGATCACGCCAAGATCAAGAAAGCCAAGAAACGTGGAAATCATGTCTATAAAGAGACAAACCAATTCATTATGAATTTTGGGGTGAAGAGAAAAGAGAATTTATGCTGAAGAGATTCTGAAGGAGAAGAAATTCTTCATTTAGACCTGATCAACAAGCTGAGGAAAGAGCTAGATTCTGCAGACACCGATGAACAGTGAAACAACATCACAGAGAAGAATATTGTGGAGCAAAGGTATTAAGTTGATTATATTGATTAGAGAGGTAATGTACATACAATAGATCTAAAAATATGCAATTCAAGTTGTATGTGTGAACAAATCACTTTAGTGTTTCATTTTAACCATTGAAGCATCAAGTCTCTTAACCGAGTAGGACTTAAAAGTCTTCTTAAATTGAGATACATCCCAAGGAGTATCAAAAAGTTTGATCATAGAAAGTAGCATTGGCTATGCTCAATACCTATTGAAAGGCCAAGTGAGTGTTTGATCAAGGATGGTAGCATTAGATGCCAGATACTAAGTGACAAACTATCTTTTAAATCCTCTAACAAGGTCACACCTAACAGTGTTTTTTTAACCTTTAACAATGTTGGATCTTAACTGAGCTCACTTTAGAAGAGTGAAAATTTGGGGTACCGGTCCCAGTGGTTTTTCCCTTAACAGGGTTTCCACATTAAAAATCCATGTGTTATGTGTTTATGTTTCATTACTTTACTGTTTTGCATTTCACATAAGATATTCTGGATTGATCGCTATACTCTAGTTATTTACTATGTTTCGGTAAATAGAAAGACTGCTTATCGGTAATCATACAGAAGAAGGTTTTACAAAGCATTTCGACAAGTAGTAATTTGATATAAGTATTACAAGGCATTCATCTTGTACGACTGAATATAACTAGAGGCTCAAAAGTGGTAATAAGTTTTAAAGGGTTGATTTAAGGATTAATTTTTGAGGCCACTGATTCACTCCCCCCCTCTTAGTTATTACTAACATTTTGGTATCGTAGAAAACCTATGTTAGAAGGTAAAAACTATGGTGGGGATGAGCCCCACAAAGCTTCACTACTGCAGTAATAAAGTATCATGTTAGAGCTTACAAAGATTGATCACTTCTGGTGACCTTACCCTATTAGGAGTAACAATAAGATTGATTAGATCTACCTCGTGTGAGGATTTGGAAACACAATGTATGTGTGCACTTGGTTAAGAGATTTATACAAAGACGGTTAAGTCTACTCTATTAGGAGATTTTAGGATTTTTACAGTTGTCAGAGAGTAACAAAGTTGTGTGATCTAAAAAATTTACAATCTTAATATTGTGGATACAGATCCTCTAAGTACATAGAAATCTATCACCTTACTGTGAATGATAATACCTTCTGCTTTGTTCGATAGCCTTACTTCTATTCTAAAAAATAAATACTGAAATGTAGTCCTTGTCCTAAAACCCTTGTCTGATCTATTATGTCCTTAGTATGGCGGCTACTTGATCAATACTTGATCATTATACAGTACAAAATGACATCATAAACTTACATATATCAAACCTCTTAACCTAATTAGGGTTTTACAATATCTTAGAAAACCTAAGATCAATGATGCAAAAAAATTTCTTTGATCATCTAAACATAGGAGATATAAACAATTAATGTTGTGAATACGTAATTAATGTTCTCCTCGATCATTGTAAACCATTATCAAGGTCAAAAAATTTTTTACCTAGATTGATGTGCCAATACAAACTTTTATGTGACCGCTAGTTTACTTGGTAAAGACTATCTCTCGGTGCTCAGTTTTCTCTATGTATCTCAGTATATACTATGTTCTTGGTGTACACTTCTGCTCGGTAAGTCTATCTGCTCCGTGATCATTGTACTCAGTTAACTCTGTGCATGATCAGTGCACTCGGTTAACTTTGCACTCGGTGATCATACCGACTAGTCTATCTGTGACTCTGTTACCGACTGGGTATTTGAATGTTTGAATACTAATGACAACCTTCAAATCTCATTTGGGGTAACATTCTCCCCCTTTGGAATTAGTATCAAAAACTTGTATATATAGATGCAGTATACACACAACAACTTATACATAGTGACTCCCCCTTTTTATACATCTATACATATGTATCCCCCTTTTTATACATCTATACATATGTTTCCCCTTTTTTTGAAATTAATGAAAAAAATAATAAACTTACAACTTGTCAAAAATGTTAGGATGGGACTTCTGGAGATTTTCCAATAACTTCTCTCATTCCTCCTTTATATTCTCAAGGGTTAACTTCTCTAAGTTCATATGAGAATACATATCATATATGCTCTCGGTAACTGATAGTTGTAGGGTGGAAATCAAGTTCTTTTCCATTGTCATATGATTTTGCATTATTACTATATGCGGTAGTAACATAGCCTATAGCTTTGTTACTTGTTCTCAAATTTTGTCCTCTTTCTTCTTCAAATCTAGTCTCAACCGTTGTGTTTGTAGAACCTTGGTGTAATGCATCTGAAATGCATGTTGCTTGGCTAAAAGACTATTAGCACTATATTTTAGATCATTATCTAATTCCTTCATCTTTTCACTAAGCTCGATAGTGAAGTGATCTAAAGTGCATAACATGTGCAGAATTGTAAGAGCTTTAGTAATAACAGCTTCTAATCCAGTTATGAATTCTGATAGAGTTACCTTATTTAGTGCCACTTCTTGGTTGATATTCTCAGTAACCTTGTACTGAATCTTATTTTCTTCTCTCTCTTCTAAATTCTTCTTGGTATCAATTTCTAGACTGTTTATTGCCTCGGTGAGTAGTGCAAATTGATCAATAATGGGGATTGATTCATTGATGTTCACGTCAGGAACAACTTGTTGTAATATCTCCTTTGCAGCCTCTAGCACCTGTGCATTTTTATGTTCTTGCCTCAGCTTGTCTTGAGCTACTTTTTAGGTACATAACTCTCCATATTTCCTAAGTTTTTATGGATCAAGTGTCTATGGGTCACAGTTAGGGATATCTATGATTTTATCTAATGTAACTACATCCTTTCTCCCTTTCTTCTTCTTCTTCTTCTTCTTATTTCCTAGCACACTTGATGTAGGAGATAGTGTCAATGATAGTTGAGCCTTTTGCTTGGTTTCATGCTTTGTTGTCTCGATAGGTGTCAAGCCTTGTGAGGGTGCCTCGGTAGCTCACCTAGTGTCAATGGTAGGAGTTTCTACCATCTTCTCTATTGTAACTTCACCTTGTCTGCTGCATCAGTGGTGTCTTTAGGTGCATCACCTTGTCTTGTTGCTCCACTATCCTCGATCTATTTACCTTGTGTATCACCTGTGTCTTAATTTGTGTCTGTGACCTACTCGGCTGTCTTCTTTTGTGCTTCACTTTCTATGTCAATAGCTTGTACCATAATTGGCAAATTACCTGGTACCCTTTCCCGGGTGACCTTTGTTGTATATGTTTCATCTAAGGTCTCAGTGGCTTCGATGATCATTTCATCTTCCTTTTCCTTGTCATCATGATCACCTTCAGTTATATCATTTATTGTGATCTTGGCATGACCTAGATTAGTCAAAAGTTCATGAATACCATCAAATATATTATCAATAGTTGCATCATCAACATTTTTTGTTTCTATGCTCGATCGATGTCCCTCGGTATTGACTATAGATGCAATGACCTTGATTTCCTTGGTTTCCTTGGTTGGATTCAATAGATTGGTCCAAATCCTATTGCTCTCTTCATCAACTTCCTTCAAATTCCCTTGAAGTATATTCATTGTTCTAGATTTCTTGGGGAATTTATTTTCATACTGTTGCATGATATCATCAATCTGTTCCACTGTACAATCAGCCTTAAGTAGAGTGAGAGCTGCCTCTCTCATCTATTTCTTAGTATTTAGTGCATAAGTCCATCTAGATGATATTTTATCATATAATTATTGTGGAATGTAAGTGGAAAATTCTACAAGGACCTTCTTGAAAGTAATCATCATACCTATGATAGATTCTTCAAGTTTATCCTGATTCTCGGTAGTTAGATTTACATAAGCGTGTATCTTAGGATGTCCTAATCTTTTGATTGTCCTGATTTCTTCTGCAATTTCATCAATCGTCTTTGGTATGTTATTTGGAACAACCTTAAATTTATCAATATCATCATCAATCATCCTTGTCATCTTTATTTCTTACATTCTTCTTTCTTTGTCTCAGTACTGGATTCTTCGTGGTACTCTTTGTTTTCCTTGTTTGATAAGTGAACTTCGATGATGGCCTTGTAATCTTTGCAATTCCTTTCTTCAAAGGTGGTGAATCTCTTGTCACTGATCTTGATCTTGTCCTCAGTGGAGACTCATTATTTATGCCTTTGTCCTTTTTGACCTTAGGTGCCTCTACTTGTGCTTCATCAGACTCGGTGGCATTGACATCTTTATCTTGTTCTTCATCTTTACCGACTGTGGTCAGCTCCTTAGTGTCATCAACTAATTTGTCCATTTATTTATCAGTGATAGAAATTTGCATTTCAATGTTTTAACTATATTAGTCTTCTTCCTACCTATCTTTTCAGCTTGAAGTCCAATTGATATTCTACTTTTAGCTTCCTCAAATGTGCCAAATATCATGGCAGATTTGTCAACTGGCTCATTTAGTAACTTCTCTATAGCTTCAGAAGCTAAATCATTGTCAAGTTCATATTCCATCAGAGGTAGCCATGGTGTCCTTGGTTGTACTACCTTGATGAGAGTAGTGTCTATGTCAACTAAAAAGAAGATGTCATCCTTATAATTTTCTACCAACTGCATTGGTATTCTTGTTCTCTTCTCCATTCTTTCTTTGAGCTTTACAAAATAGTCATTTATTAGTGGTTCAAATTTTGGGCCTATATTTGTAATGAATTCACCGATTTGTAGTGTTATCAGTCAGTTTGTACGTCTCCCACTTTAATTTATTGACAGAGGGGAAAAAGTTCTATAGATAGAAGAATGTACAAAAGAGTAGAGAACCAAACTTACAAGTATTTGATCATGTTGATCATATTGTTCTCATATTTTCCTCCAGTTGCCTCTGCAACAGCTCGACTAGGTCAAGTTGTAACCCCTTCTGTACAATCATGTATGCAATATCAAAAGCTCCACATGCAACATTTTTAGGTCTAATCGACTGGAAGATCTTGTATGCAATAACATACGTACCAAACCTCAGTTCAGGATCACCGATGGTGTTGATCTGTAAACCTCTACCATCCCACTTGGCTCCTGTTAGTTTTTTTATCTCAGTTCTGGGAGGGTGCCTTAGGGCTTTTGATTTATCTGATGTAGGATACCAAGTTACTGCATGTATCACTTCCTTGTTAATTGACTTTAGATCATCCAACCAAAGCTTTCCATCATGGATTCAGCTCAATACAATGTGGATCCATTTAATTTTTAACTCCTTCAGAAAATTTAGGGCATTGGTTAACCCTTTTACTTACATATTTTTGTGATCATCTTTCAGTTTACCATCTGCGCAAAGAGTCTGATATGTCGATATTAGTTCAAAATCCCCTATCTCACTGATCTTGCAGTGAATGTATGCTCTCACATCATGAACTAACTAGAGGGTTCCAAGGAACTTGTTATAATTATGGAGAAGAAGGACATAGGTAATTTGAGTACACACATGAAAGAAAGAAGGCTAGTGGTAGTAGGAATGCTTTGGTACAAGAAGATTCACCAAATGAGTCTGAAAAGGAAGGAAACTTGATGGTTAGAAGATTAATATGGAGTAAGAAGAATAAGAAAGATCCTATAAGAAAGAGTTTATTCAAAACCAAATGCAGATTTGTAGACAAAGTTTGGAAAGTAATTGTTGATAGTGAAAGTTCAGAGAATATGGCATTCGAGGAGAGGGTTGCAAAGTTATAGTTATAAATATTGAAGTTCCCTAAGCCCCATCAAATTTCATGGATCAAGGATGAACACATGTTGATGGTAAGAGAACATTTTTTTGTGAACCTAAAGATTGGAAAGTATTATATAAGGTTTAATGTGATATTATAATTTATATGGATTATTGTCATATTTTTTGAATAGACCTTCACAATATATAGACATTCTATACATGATGGAAGAGTGAAAAAATATACTATTTGAGTAGATGGAAAGAAGAAAATCTTGTTACCTTTGGTTGAAGAATCTGTTGGTGAGATATGTACATCTGTGAAAGTTTGTTTTATGGAAGGTAGACAATTTGTTAAAGATCTGAAGAGGAATGGTGTTTTTTATACTTTGATTCCTAACAAACTGAGTGAGAAGACATAAGATAAAGTTCCTAAAGAGGTTGAGAAGTTACTCACCGAGTACAAAGAGATCATTTTAGATAATGTACCAAATGGTTTTCCACCAATGAGAGACATTAGTCATTATATGGATCTAATTCCTAGAGCTTGTTTTCCAAACAACACACTACACCAACTAACACTGACTGAGAATGAGGAACTTGACTGAAAAAATCATTAGTTACTACATAAGAGTTTGATAAGAGAAATTTTGAGTCCATGTGTAGTACCAGCACTATTGGCACCTAAGAAGAATGGATAATGGAGAATGTTTACGAATTCAAGATAAATCAACAAGATCACAGTTAAATAGATTGTGTAAGTGTAGCAAAATATTTTACCAAGATTGATTTAAAGAGTGGATATCATCATATCAAAACTAGATAAGGTGATGAATGGAAGACTTCTTTCAAAACAAAAGAATTTTTGTATGAGTGGTTGGTTATGCCCTTTGGTTTAACTAATGTACCGAGTACTTTTATGATGCTAATGAATGAGTTTTTGAAGAAATTTTTGAGTATATTTTTTATTGTGTATTTGGATGAAATTCTGATATTTAGTAAGACCAGAGAAGAACATTTGTTGCACATTAGAAATGTATTGTAGAGATTGAAAGAGGAAAAGTTGTTGATTAATTTTAAAAAGTGTTCATTCATGAAAGAAGAACTTGTGCATTTAGTTTTTTTGATTTCAGTAGATGGTTTGAAAAAGGATCCTGAGAAGGTTGAAGTTATACTTGATTGGCCTACACTTGAGAATGTGAGTGATGTAAGATTATTTGGCAAGTTTTTTATAGAAACTTTATCAGAAATTTCAGTTCTATTTGTAAAGCTATGACTGAGACAATGAGGGGAGACAAAAGGGAATTCAAATGCACACTGATGAACTATAACCAATTGAATGTTTGAAAATGATAAGTTGATGATCACCGAGATGAAAAAGTGAATACAAGACATTAAATTAGTTAATATATTGTATTATGATTGATGTTAACTTGATATGATTTGATTGGTCATATACATATTGTTATAAAATTAAAGAGTTGAAGAGACAAATTTTATGTGCTCGGTAAAACATAAAAGTTCAGTATACACTGAGTGATAGTAAATACCGACAGACAGTACACACAGATGGATAGTGAACACCAAGCAGTTCACTATGTATATCGAGCATAACTGAAGTTGTCACCGAGCATAACTGAAGTTGTCACCAAGCTAACTGGAGTTGATGACCAATCAAAACTGAAGTTCAAGAATGACAGAATACTTAGCTATCAAGAGCTATATTTAGAGTTAACTGATTGATTTCTTTATTTCTAATGATCAATTAAACTAAAGAAAAGAGGGATATTTAAAGCATGTTTTATTCTCAGTTATCAAGCAGAGATTTCCAGAATAAAACTAAAGCAAAGCTTTACAGGATAAAGAAAGCATGGTGAGCTTTATGGATCAAGAAGTGATCTACGACAAAAACAAGGAGAATGAATGGAAAATCATGTCTATATAAAGAGACAAGGAATTAATTATGAATAGAGGAATGTTGAATATAATTCTGGTGAAGATAGAAGTCTTCATGCAGATCAGATCATACAGGCTGAAGAATAGAGCCAAGGAATTCTACAGACATCGAGAAATAGAGGAGAGAGAATTCACCGAGAAGAACAGAGAAAGAAGGAAAGAAAAGGAACAAAGTGAACATTGATCAGAGACGTATTATTGGACTAACAATAGATCTGTAGGAATTGCAAACATGCAAATCCACAGACCCCGAATACACCTGCATGCAAGAACCTGATACAAAGAAGAAGCAAAAACGAAAAAGTTGAAGAACTCAGAAGTTGCTCAAAAATGAGAGAGCTAAATTTAATCTGAATTAATGAAATGAAATTACAAAGTTTGACCTTATAAAGGTGAACAAACCCTAAAACCTAAAAGCTAGGATGCGCAATA